>PVHX01018110.1:0-38021 GCA_004024805.1 Geosciurus inauris
CCGACACCACTCATTCCACCTCAGGACCTGACACCCTACGGAGGCTGGACCTCCGTACCATAAAGCATAGACTCAATGCAATTCTAACCAAAATACTAATGATAATCACAGGAAAAAAAAAATCACACTCCTAAAATGTATATAAAACCATAAAGATCCAAATAACCAAAGCCATCCTGAGTAAAACGAAGAAAGCTGGAGACATTACAATACTTGATTTCAAAGCATACTATAAAACCCCAACAGCATAGCACTGACTTAAATACAGACACATAGACCAATGGAACAGAACAGAGAACCAATACATATTTAGAGCCAACTAATTCTGTACAGAGGGAGAAAGAACATATACCAGAGAAAGGAAAGTATCTTCCAAAAATGGTGCTGCAGAAATTGGCTATCTATCTGCAAAAAAGAAAGAAACTAAAGCTCTATACAAACATATTAGTCAGCTCTCATCACTGTGACAAATATCTGTGAAAAACAACTTAGAAGAGGACAGACTTACTTCGGCTCACAGTTTCAGAGGTTTCAACCGATGCTAGCTGGTTCCATTGCTTTGGGCTTGAGGTGAGGCAGAACAAGGGACAAGAAATACCCTTCCACAGCATGGCCCCAGTGGCCTACTCTTTTCAACCCTGCTCCAGTGCCTACAGTTCCCACTACCTCCTAGTAGTCGATTCTTCTAGAATTATCTTAATCCACTCATGAGATCAAATCACCTCCCCAAAATCTCACTTCTGAATATTGCTACACTAGAGAACAAACTTCAATACATGAACCTTGGGGGGACATTCCAGATTCAAACCATAACAAGAAAACTCAGGGTAGCTGGCATATCTATCACCTCAGGCATATCTCATTTCATTGTGTTAGGAACATTTAAAATGGTCTCTACTAGCTCTTTTGAAATATTTAGTTAGCTTTTATCAACTATAGTTACTCTACTGTACTATAGAAATTAGAAAATATGAAAATCAACTCCAAAAATCAAAAACTGAAGTGCAAAGCCCCGTACTATGAAAGTACTATAAAAATGCATTTCCCCTAAAATGATTCAGGACATTGGTCTAAGCAATGATTTTATGGATATGACCCCCAAATCACAGGAAACAAAAGCAAAAATTGCAAATGGTATTACTTCAAATGAAAAAGCTTCCGTACAGCAAAGAAAATCATCTATAGAATAAAATGACAACCTATGAAGGAGAAAATGATTTCAAACTATTTATCTAACAAAAGATTAATTTACAGAACACATAATGAATTTGAACAACTCAAAAGCTAAATAAATAACTAAATAAATAAATCTGATTTTAAAAGAAGCAAATGACCAGAGTAGACATTTCTCAAAAGAGGATTTATAAGTGGCCAGCAAGTATGTGAAAAATTATCCACCATCACTGATCATCAGGGAAATGTAAATCAAAATCACAATGAAATATTATCTCACCCCAGTTAGAATAGCTACTATCAAAAAGACAAAATAATACTAATAATACATATCAATAATATTTAAAATAATAATAAGTTCTGGTGCAGATATGGAGAAAGAAGAACTCATACACTGTTGATGTGAATGTAAATTAATATGGCCAGTATGGAAAATATGTAGATTCCTAAAAAATTAAGAAATACAACCATTTTATGATTCAGAAATTCAAAGGTATTAAAATCATATTGAAAAGACATTTGCACTCACATGCTTCTTGCTATACTACTCAGAATAGCTAAAACATTGAATCAACCTGGGTATCTATCAATGTATGAACAGATAAAGAAAATGTAGTACATATACACAATAGAATATTCAGTCATAAAAGGAATGAGATTCTGTCATTTGCTGCAAAATGTGCAGAATTGAAGGACATTATCTTTAGCAAATTGTCAGGCACAGAAAAACAAATATCTCTTGTTCTCATTTATATGTGGAAGCCAAAAGAACAATCTCAAAGAAGTGGAGAATAGAAAAGGGTTACCAGTGATTGGGATGGGTGTAGGTTACGGAAGAATGGACAGAGTTTGATTATTGGGAATCAGGGTAGAGTTGAATAGGAGAAATCATTTCTAATGTTCTACATCAGGATAGGACAACTGTGGGGAGAACAATTCACTGAATATTTCAAAACAGCAAGTAGAAGATTTTGAATATTCCCAACACAAAGAAATGATGCATGTCTGAAGTGATGGACATGCTAAATATGCATATCTGATCATTTTATACTGTATATCCACTTTGATGTCACATTGTACCCATAAATACATACAATTCCTATATGTTAATTAAAAATAAAAATATAAAATAAAACAATACAGAATGTTGACAAGGAATGAAGGAAGGGTATTCCAGTACTGTATTCAGGAACTTTTGTGCTTCATAATCAGTTGCAGAGCCACATTCCACCCAGCACTTAACCCAAGATTTTATTGCCACCTTGTGGCTTCCTTCTTCCTTCCGTATTGAGCATGCATACTTGGACTCCTTGGCTTTGAACTTTGTTGAACACTCAAGATTTTTGCTCACACTCATCATTCCAATGCATTGCTTTCGGATCCCTTGGGCAATAAATATCCTTTGGGACATAATCTTGCCCTATTTCAGTGTACTGAGTTGGTGAGCAGTGCTCACACTAGGGTACCCTAAGAAGGTATTTGGATAGTTTGGGTAAAAGAAATAGTGATAAATAATGGTATATGCCTTGCTGATAGAAAAGATTATCTGAACCTTGATTTTTTCTTCTTGGTGGTACTCAAATAATAGCAATGTTTCTAAATATTAATAATTGCCTCTTATAATCCCCAAGTATACCACTATATAGTTATTACATGCTATTCCAAATTTATACAAAGTCTTTCTGCTTCCCATTTTTTAACAAAATTCTTCAAGATATAGCTCAAATGTTGTTTCCTTTATGAATCATTTCTTCACTGGGCTAGGCGGTTTGTTGTTCTGTTCTTTCCCTTTCTAACAGGAAGCACTAAGTAACTCCTTCCTACGTGAATGTTTAGTGATGCCAGTGAGGAAAGCAGAACAATAACTACCGCCTCCATTCTATAGGTCAATTGATGTCATGGAGGTCTAAGAGACAAAGAGGCTGCCCATGGGTCACATGGCTAGGCACTAACAAAGCTGGGACTCAAGTCCAAATTCTCTGAAACTAATTGTGGAGTCCTTTCCATTTGAAACATCATCTTTAAATCAAAATATGAAAATAGAACCTTTAAACACAATAGCAGTAGATAACTCATGGCCAAAAGCTTAGACATGCAACAGAGATGCCTGAGCAGTGCTCTGGGTGTCCAGCCCCAGAGCAAAGCTGTCTGAGGTTAACATCTTACTCCTGTTTAATTACTTAATAGCTCGGGTTGTTTAGAAGGGTCAAGGTAAGTGGCTTCAATGAAGTTCTAAATTGGTGAAAATTTCACAGATTAGGATTTTTGGGTTTTTTTGCAAATTTGTTGTTTAGCATTGATGATTGTGTTCACTTTTTATAATGTGTCATATTAATTTGAGGCGTAAAGTTCTTAGGGCAGCTGTGCAAAATAAGTCAATATTTTCCCAACTTCACACACTGAAAAAGAAAATACAAATGTTAATGAGCAATGCAAAGGTAGAGTTCTGGATCTTCAGTCCTTTCTTTGACCTACCAAACCGGATAGTGTGGACAAAAAGCAGTCTTACTACAAAGCCTCCTTACTACATCATTACAAAGCCTTACTACATCATTTCCACTTTGAATCTGGAGGATCTGACAGACCCTTGTCCTGTGCGATGGAGCATGTTTATCAGTCAGAAATTCTGTGGAACGTTCAGAGCAGAGCCAGTGGTCTCACAGTGTATGTATGAAGAGCAATAAACTTCTCTGTCTTTTAGAAAATATCCCCACCTTGGGGTAATAATGGGTTACATCATCATTGCTCTTTGAACTACGGCCGTTTTCTCTGGCTCTCCATCCCATTACAAGTCTTGAATTCCCTGTCTCATGACCCCACATTCACCTGTTATCACAAAGTTGCACCTAGGTACAACCTTTGACCAATATTCCCCATGGGGCATGACATCAAGCTTGTGGCTTCTTAGTACTTACCCTCTTAAATCCATCCTTTCTTCTTTCCTCACTCCAGTTTAGCTAAGGCCTTTACACTTCTACTTGGCCTCCTTATCTTCAGTCTTGCCCCATTCTAATTGTTATGCATGACGGAGTCAGGCTAATCTTCTAAAACAAATTAAACCATGGCTCCTCTTCTTCTTTAAATCCCTTCAATTCTCTTTTGGCTGACTCCTTCCACCCAGACACTTTAATCTCTTTCACCCCTTTTCTAGGACAGAGTTCAAACACCTTCCAGTGGCTTAGGAGACTTTCATAATTTGGTGGTATGTCTCTCCACCCTCATCTACTCAACCCATTTCATAGTCTGTTCCATCCAGAATTCAAAATGTGCAGTACCATGAAGACACTTAGCTGTTGTCCCCAGCCTATTCTGTCTATAGACATATAAGTCCTTATACTTTTTACATTTGTTTACTGTTTCCCACATCATTTCTTCTGTACATTTTAATTATTTGTGTAGTCCCATGGTAACTAACATAAGCTTGCACAAAGTAGGACCCTAATAAATATTAGTTGAGAGAATAAATGATCTAATTAACGAATAAAGGATGGATATCATGAAGATCCCTGTAAGTGAAAGCCGCATAATCTAGGCAGACTGACACCTCCCTCCCTGTCCTAATGCACATCAGTGTTACAATATAGGGGAATTTGATCATATTGTGCAACTTTAGCCAGTGTTTATTTTTGTTGTTCTTCAGTCAGAGTAGAGCAAAAGACCACAGTTGGAACTGTGATAGGCAAAGTAGCTTTTAAAAATTCTTGGTATTTGCCTTGACTTTGCCAAGGCTCAGACTTTGTCCTGGCTTTGTCTTAAGATTTTACCAACAGTAGAACCCCTGGCCTAAATGTTTTGGCACTGGTTAAATAACCACATTTTTATGACATGAGAAGTGAGTCAGCATCCCCCCAGAGCCTATAAATTAGTGCCTGGTCATGGTTTAGGCCTGCTTCTCCAACTTTAGTATGCATAAGAATTCTGGAGAAGCCTGGAGTTTCCCTGGTCTTCATGCTCAAAGTACTCAGACAAGTCTCAAGAATTTGCACATCTACCAAGTACCTAGGTGAAGCTGATGCTGGCAGTCCAAGAGTCAGACTTTGTGTAGCCATTCTTTTGCCACAATCAGCTGTAATTTATTAAAGTTTGCAGTGTGAAACACCCCACACATAGGAAAGATCCTACCAAAAAGGTATCACATCAATTCTACTTACTGAGTCCCTACGATGTCATCAAAAGCTGGCTCACACCGTAGTATTCAGAGAAGAATAAGAAGCCATCTTTGCTCACGAAGGGTCCCAATTTAGTTATACAAATGTATACATAATTATCAGTATCTGATAATTCAGATTCTAGTACAGGTTATGGTTGTTGAGTTCAGTAGCTTATTTCCATTAGAGCATATACTAATGTATGTTGTAGATAAAAATGGAAAAGGGAATTTTAGAACAATGAAATGAAAGACTTAGAATCTCGTCTTAAGGAATTTGTATGTACTTCTGTGTTTTATAGAGAGAAGAAAATTTTTGAAAGGGGGAGTAATAATGATGGCTTCTTGGAACACTAATAGCAATTTATGATAGCAATTTGCATAGTAATATGAATGGACTAAGAACAGAGACAAGGAGCCTGGTGGGATGGTTTCTGCTATCATTCCAACAAAAAGTAATGAGGGGGGCTATGATGTAGCTCAGTGATGGAGTGCTTGCCTAGCATGCATGAGGGAAAAAATAAAATAATGAGAGCATAAGGTAGGGAGTGGAAATAAAGTTATTATTTTAATACAAATATATAGCCCCCTTCAGGCACAGCAATAGAACTCCAGGGGCATTCTTACTCCTCAGGGTAATGTGTGAGGCCCTGTGAAGGTCTCACAAACCAATGTGTTGGCACTTTGTCATGTTGGAATAAAGGGAGGAATCAGGTCTGTTTATTTGCTAATGTCTTCCCAGCACATAATAAAGTTCCTGGCACTTAGTAGGTGCCAAATAAATATATACTGATTGATTGCCAAGCTGGAAAAGACTATGGGTATCATATAAACTTAGCCCTTCATTATTTGTTCATAAACACAGAAACTGAGGCCAAAATAAAAATGAACTAAAATCTTACACCTGGTTACCAGTAAAACTAGAACTAGAACCCACAGGACTTGACTTCCAGTCCAGAGTTTTTTCACATCTCACCAAGCTCTCTTGTCAGGCTTCTATTTTTGTGTTCTGGGTAATGAGCTACTTCTTCATGACCTCATTGTTTTCTGTTTGTCTGCCACATACTGCAGTCTGGCAGACAGCAACTCATTTAAGTCATCTTCTTCCAGCCAATGGCATCCTTATCTAAGACAATAAAGTGTTTTTCTCTAGTGTGCATCCCATTTCAAGTGGTTTGTTTTTCTCTATTCTATATTCCACTACAAGTGGATTATAACCTAATTCCACAAACCTTTCAAATGGAGAAAAGCAGTAACTGCTGAGAGATATTAAATCATCTAATTGTATCTTCCACTGAAAAATGTATCACATGAAAAATGCAGCAAGGTCTCTTGGCCAAACCTAGTAAAATATGTTTCTGCAGTGAGTGTTCTTGGCTGTATCCCCAATAAAGTCCTTCAATAACGTTTGTCTTGGCCTTGGAATATGTATTCTGGAGAAAATAAAGAGGAAAAGAGCATAGTACTCTAATTCCCAGGGAAAACTGGTCATGTTTCTACTATTTGCACCTTTCTACCTGTCCAATATGTTAGATCTATATGAGTTTGCAGTATCTTTATCTGAAACAAGGAAGAACACTGGATTTTAATTTCAAAGTTTACACGTTGGTAACTATGCACAGGATATGTGGCCTGAAAGCCACTTCATTTCTCCATCTGTAAAAGGAAACATCCATACCTTACTGTAACTTTGAGAATTTATGGGGAAAATATATATGATAGCACTTGAAAATTCTGACACAATCATATGTCTAAACATTTACTAAGAAACATCATTGTCACCTAGATCATTTTTGTAGAGTTTTAAAATTATATTGTAGAAAGAGGAGGCTGAAGAATTTTGTTGGTAACATATCTAAGGTAACTTAGGTATACCAGCTCATATACTTATGTTTCCTTTAAATATTAAAACTTCTATTTATTGAAGTGCTTATCATTATGCAAGATTCTTTAAATATATGGATATCAGTGCAACAATTATGCATAGTAGGGATTATTTTCATTTCCAGGTGAGGAAAACAGATTTCTAAGGGGCAAAAACTAAAAAATGGTTTTGCAGTAATTCTAATATAGTCTACCTAATTAAAAATTCTGCTATCTTTCTTATACTGCATAAATGTAAACCTACATCCTACCTTTTATTTAAAGTCAGATAAAGAGGTGTTTAAATTTTTCAAAGTAGATAGCCAATTTATTGAGTCTCCAAGATTCCCATAGTCTTAACAGTTTTAACATTGCCCAAGTCTCAAATCTCTTCTCAGACCTGAGGTAAACTCTTGACTGTGCATACCTATAAAAATCAAAAGCAAGTTACATATGTCCAATATCCAGTGGCACACAGTAAACATTCATGTTCCAAAAGAGAGAAATGGGACATAAGAAAAAAAGAAGGGTCAAGGCAAGACCAAAACCCAGTCAGGCAAACTGGTCCCTTAACTTGGCCTGTAACTCTGCATACAGCATGTAGAACACATGAAGACAGGGTGTTAATTAGGCAGCCCTTCCCTTTTGACCTTTCTGGATGCAGCCCTCATGGCCTTTAAGGCTACTTCTTACCATATCCAGCAGCTTTTCTTCACACCTGGTCCATGTTATTGGTGTGTCTGAATTCCTGGGTCTCCATTCTATCTTTGTCTTCACCTTCACTGCTTCATGCATCACCTTCTAAGGGGCAGCCTGCAGAATCTCTGACCCTGCTACACTTTGCCTGGACTCTGAGACCTCCCTTTGAACTCTCAGTGGAAGCCTCCATGACCTCCTAACTCGAGCACCATGTATTCCTACAGAACCACAGATGATGCTAAGGTCTACTGCCAGCTTGCACAGTAGCTGGGCCCCTGATAACACAACTGAAGTAGCTTCTGAGTGCCTACATGGCTTAGTGTAGTGAAAAATTTCCTAGGTTCCCCTGTGCTGGCAGGATGCCCCCATATCTCTTCTCAAAAGAACTTCCTCATCTCCACTCTGAAGCCTATGTGGAGTATGTTCTTGCAAATTCCTGAGATGCCCTCAAGCCATCTTTTCTTTTGGATTTGTGTAAAGTTCTTAGCATCTCTTTAGGGGCTGTAATCTCTGACATGCACAATTTCCTTGGCCCTAGGTTTATATGTACTTTACTGGCCAAACTTCAAGTTTTGAAAATCCTTTGTCTCTGCTTTTTTTCTCCTGATTTTCACAGCAAACCTGGCTAATAGCTGCTGGTAACATCCATGCCACTGACTGAATACTACATTGTCTTGAAATTTTCTCTACCAGATTAATTTGTTCATTACCTTTAGATTCAATCCCACAGAAAGCCTCAGGACTTGGGTAAAACATAGATGATTTCTTTGCTCTAATAAAACATAAATGTCCTCTATTCCAATTCCTAATGGAGTCTTCATTTCCCTCTGAAACTTCATGAACACAGTCCACATTCTTATTGGCATTCTATTCTGGTTTTCTTAGCTTCCACCAGAATCATCCATTATGTTCTGCTTACAACATCCTAAAGCTTTTCCAGCTTGCATCTCTAAACTTCAAAATTTCTCTTGCAAACCAGCTCCAAAGTCTTCCGTCAGGTTAGACACAGCAATGACACCATTCCTTGAATCAATTTTTTTGTTTTAGTTAGCTTTTTTATTTCTATGACAAAAACACCTGACAAGAACAACTTAGAGGAGAAAATATTTATTTGGAGCTCATGGTTTCAGGAGTTTCAGTCCATAGATGGCTGACTCTGTTGCTCTGGACCCAAGGTATGGCACCACATCCAGGGGACAGAAGGGCCCAGTAGAGGAAAACTACTTGGCCCACAGTGGGGTCAGAAAGCAGAGAGAGAAACAGGATGGGGCTACAGGGAAGATGTACCATTTCAGAAAGCATCCCCTGTGACCTTCCTCCTTCAGTCATGCCCCACTTGCCTGCCAGTACCACCCAGTCAGTCCATTTAAACTAGGATGAATCGATTAGGTTATACCTCTCATAATCCAATCATTTTGCCTCTGAATATTCCTGTATTAATAGGAGCTTTTGGGAGAAACCTCATATCCAAACCTTAACACTAAGTAATCTACATGAAGAAAGGAAATAATGTATTGAAGCATTTATATATTTTCAGTGACCATAATATCCATTAAAATCTTTATGTGGCTTTCTGAGATAACAGAATATGGAATATGGGATAAAAAAGACAATGTATCATATCAATGTTACAGGAAAACAAGGAAAATTATCGCACTGGAAAGAGACAAACAGCACTTGGAAATATAGAACAGCAGGATTTATTTAGCACCAGTAGAGGCTCAGCAGAGTTGTCTCCAAGCTGGCCATTGCCTTTTTGTTCTCAGTATATTTTATACAGTTAAGACTTTTTTTGGAGGGGTAGGGATTGAACCCAGGGGCACATAACCACTGAGCCACATCCTCAGTCTTTTCTAATATTTTATTTAGAGACAAGGTCTCACTGAGTTGCGTAGTGCCTCATCATTGCTGAGGCCGGCTTTGAACCTGCGATTCTCCTATCTCAGCCTCCCAAAGTGCTGGGATTACAGGAGTGTGCCACTGCACCCAGCTTCTATGGTTTCAAGGCTTTCTTATGCAAGTAACCTTGATTTCTCCCTTCTTCAGGTAGCTCTGGTTCTTGCCACAGCTGCTAAGCAAGCAGGGTTACAGAAGCAGAAACTAAGCAGGCTGTAGTTATTAACAGAATAGAAAGTAAAAAGAAACATCTTGGGAAAGAGTTGTTGCTTCATCATCTTTGATGTCCTTGAAAGCCAAGATGTTTTGTGTGTTAAAGATAATGATAGAAGAGGTTAAGTCATGTCAGAATTATAGTCCTAAACTTTAATTACAAGTATCAATATGAACTCATAAGGTGTTTTGCCTTAAATTCAAGTGCATGTATAATTTTTTTTTTTCTTTTCTTGTATGTTCTTGTCTAGGTTTAGTATCTTGGAAACTTTGTGTCAAATTCATGCTATGAATGAATAAATGTTTGGTAGAAATCACCAATGAAGTCATTTGGGCTAGAGTTTCATTTATGAGAAGAGTTTTTGAAACTACAAATAATTTTTCAGCATATATATGACCATCTAAATTATCTGTTTATCATATGAGTTTGGTTAGTTGGGTCTTCAAGAAATTTTCCTTTCATACATGTTATTTAAGATATTTTCACAGAGTTGTTCATTCCTTCTGTATTATTTTATTACTTGTAGGATCTCTAGAGATACCATTTTTTCATTCCTGATATTGATAACTTGTTTCTTCTTATTTTTTGAATGAACCTGACTAGATATAAAAGAATTTTATTGATCTTCCAAAAATGTAACTTTGCTTTCATTAATTTTCATTCTTGTTTTTCTGCTTTCTATTTCATTGATTTCTGCTGGAATATTTACTTTTTTATTTTTCTGATTAATCTGGATTCAATTCACTATACCTTCTCTAGATTCTTAAGGTGGAATCTAAAGTCATTAATTTGAGACTTTTCATATTTTCTAATTGTTATGGTTTGTATCTGCAGTGCCCCCCCCCCCAGCTCATTACTAAAAACAAGTGCAGCAAGATTCAGAGTTGGTACTTTTAGGCAATGATTAGGCTCTAACCTTATCAGTGGATTAATCCACTTACTATATTACTCCACTGATAGCTCAATGGACTGCTGGGTGGTAACTGCAGGAAGATGGGGCATAGATGGAAGAAGTAAGTCACTGGGGCCGTGGCCTTGAACTTTAGCTCTCCATGTCCCTTTTCTCTCTGTTTTCCAGGTTCCTTGAGCTGAGCAGCTCTCCATCATAAACTTCTACCATTACGTTTCTTCCTTGAAGCCAGCCAATAAGGAACCAAACTCAGAAACGGAATTGAGCCAAAATAATACAAAATAATTTATTCCTATTGGGTGTTCTTCTCACAGCAAGGAAAAGCTGAATAACACACTAAGATAGGTGTTTAGTGACATAAAATTCCGATTAAGTATTGATATAGTGGAGGTCTACACATTTTGAGGATGTTTTTATTTTCATTTATTTCAAAACATGTTCTTATCTTCTCTTTTAAATCTTCTTTGACTCACAAATTATTTAGAAATATTTTACTTAGTTTCCAACACTGAGGTGCTTTACCAGGTATCTGTTACTGATTAGTATCAAATTTAAATTCATCATGGTCAGATAACCTATACTCTATGACTTGAATCCTTTTAATTTATTGAGACTTGTGACCCATAATATGGCTTGTTTTAGTAAATTTGCTGTGTATACTTAAAAAGAATGTTCATTCTAACCATGTTAGGTAGAGTGTTACACAAATCATAATTAGATCAAGTTATTGATAGTTTTATTTATGTATTTTACACCCTTACTGACTTTCTTTCTATTTTTTGATGAACTATTAAGAAAGTTATTAACAATATCACCTAATTATGAATTGTATCTTATGTCTTGCATGTTTATCATGTTTTTCTTCTTTCATTTAAAAGTTCTGCTTGAAAATATTATGTACATAAGTCTATAACATTGTTATATCTTGAATAATTGAACATTTCATCATTATGAAATGACCCTCACTATCCCTGGTAAACTTTTGTTATAAAATCTACTTTGTCTAGTTTTACTTCATTATTACAGCTTTCTTCAGATTGGCATTAGCTTTTCATGTTTTTTTCTATCATTTTATTTTTAACCTATGTCTTTATAGTTAGAGTGGGTTTCTTTTAGAAAGCATATAATTATCACTTGATTTAAATTCAGTATGACATATGTCTTTCATTGGCAATTTCAGAATAATGACATTTAATGTAATTGTTGACACATTTAGAGTGAAATATTACATTTTGCTTTTTGCCTCTGTATTTGTCTCACCTGTGCTTCCTCCCCTTTTTTTCTTCTTTTGGCATTTATTATGATTTTATTCTATATCTTTTGTTTGCTTACTAGCTATAACAACTCTTTGTTTTGTTATTCTAGAAGTTTTTTTAGATCTTATGGTATACATAAAGTGATATCACTTCACATATAATACAAGAAGCTTACAATGGTACATTTCTATTTGTTCTCTCCTAGTCTCCCTGTTATTACAGCATTTTATATGTATAAATATCTGTTATTTGTACATATATTATAAGCACACTGATATATTGGCATTGTTTTATATAAACAACTATTTTTAAATGAATTTAAATGATACTTTTACAAAATGTTACATATTTAACTGCCACAGTGACAGTTTTTAGTCTTCCTAATACTTCTGTTTCCATCTGGAATCATATTTCCTTGTGTCTGAAGAATTTACTTTAATACTTCTGTTCTGGTATTCAGGCAATAATTTTTTCAATTTGTATTTCAAAAAATCTTCATTTTGTCTTCAGTTTTGAAAGAAACTATTGATTATAGTATTCTACATGAATAACTTTTTCTCTAAATACTTTGAAGATGTTGCTTTGTTTTCTTCTTACATTGTTCACTACAAAAATTTTTCTTTCATCCTTTTTTCTTTCTTTGTACATAGCCTTTCTCTTTCATTTGTCTGTTTCTTAAGATTTTTCTACTACTGGTTCTAAGCAATTTGATAATTGTCTCAGTGTAGCTGTCTCATAAGCTGTAGCTTATGACTCTAGTGCTTGCAGTTTGAATCAGTAAGTTCAGAGTTTTCATTGAGTTTGGAAAAAGTTAGCTCATTATTTCTGCAAAATTATTTTGTCCTGCTTTTATTCTCCTTCAGAAATTCAAGTTACATATAAATATGGTTCTCTGGCATTCTCCTTCATTTCACTTATGTTATGACTATTTTTCTTCATTTTTATTTCTTTTTTCCTTTTTCTTTTTGTATTTCATTTTTGATAGTCTGTATTCTTATGCTTTAATTCACTAATCTTTACCTCTACCATATATATTTTGTCTTTAAACAAGGAAGAGGATTTTTTATGTCAGATATTGTAATTTTTACCTCTAGAGTTTTAATTTGATTATTTTAAAAGTAGCACCAGGTACAGTGGCACATGCCTGTAGTCTCAGTGACTCTGGAGGCTGAGGCAGGAGGATTACAAATTCAAAGCCAGCCTTTGTAATTTATGCTCTCAAGGCATTTCCAAGGAAGCTAGGCAGATTGTATTGCTCCTATGTTCACCCTCTCAGAGATCATTGCTCCTTGTTACCTAATGTTCTGTGTTGAAATGAATGTTTCACATAACTTGTTATTTTGTCCATATTTTTAGTTGTTTCAAGTGTGTGTGGTACAGGGGATAAATGTAAATTCAGAATTGTATCTCTATAGTTAGGAAACAGAGGTTCTATTTGTGTGTGTGTGTGTGTGTCCATATATTCATTCTTGTTGAAAAGGTTTAAAAACAATGATATGAAAACAAATAACAATGAGCACATCTAGGCATGGATTACAATCATTTCATATATTTCCTATTCAATGAAATTGGGACCTGAAATAAATCTTATTCCAGAACTGAGGCAAAAGTATACCATCTTGAACCTGAAATATTCTGCCTTACAAGGTAACAAGGAAACTATGAATGAATACAAGGTTCATTCCCAAAGGACTCGGGAATACTTGAGAGGACTCAAAATACTTGAGAGAACCCAGCTAACCAAGAAAGAAATCTGATAATTGATGTGCTATCACCTTCAGCACCACAAGAACATTTGTATATATGAGTTCATAACCATCATCATTATAAAATTACTTTGGTCACTTTTGTAGAATGCTAAGGTATTCGCTTGTTTTTAGAAAACTGAAAGTAAAGAGAAAGAATAAACTTTTTACCTTATTTTTTCCTGGCATAACCATATCTGAAGGAAACTTCTCTTCATAGAAATATTTTACTAATATATGAAGGTATGATAAAATAATAATGTCTCAATTTTGAATCCTCTAATAAATTTATGGATCTAGGCCCGGATCATTAATGCTTGCTAACATCACAGAACCATACAATGAGACAATAGATGCTTGTTGATGGAGAAAATCAATGATATGAGAATATTGCCAAATAAATAGAATTTAAACCCAATCAAGTCTGTGAATTCACCATTTACAGAACATAATGATGTCAGAAAACATTTCAAAACATACCAAGAGACACAATCAGCAAAATTTTTACTGTTGGGAAAGCCTACATAATCAGTACTATGATTTATTCAGCAAGCAAAAAGCCCAAGCTGGGTATGGTGGTGCACACCTGCAATCCCAGCTCTTGGGGACTGTGGTGGGAGACTTGAGCCCAGGGCTTCAAGACCAACCAGGGCAACATAGCAAGACTCTGTCTCCAAAAATTACAGAAACTACTATGGGGTCAAGAGTGCACATTTTGTTATAAAACCATAAAGAAGAACACATAATTGATATCAAAAATAGGAGAGTAGTTACTTTTCTAGTGATTATATTTACAGTGAACAGAAAAGGGGATAAGCTTGTCAGGGGGCTTTGGAGACCTTCAGAGGTGGCTATCTAAGTTTTATTTCTAACCTGTATGTCAGTTACAAAAGTACACTTCACTTATCCACATTCTTTTCATTTACATATTCTGTATCCTAAAAAATTTTATAATAAAAGTAGTTTAGAAAGGAATACACACTAATGAAAGCAAAGTATGAAAGAGAATGTTTATTAGAATGAGAAACTGAATGATTGCTAGCTACATTTTTATATCTAATAATATAAATGTCAAAAAGTTAAGAAAATAATTTAATAGTCTTTATTATCTCTCTAACATACCTTCATAATCTATTTTTGGGGGGCTACTAGGGATTAAACTTAGGGGCACTTGACTACTGAGCCACATCCCCAGCCCTATTTTGTATTTTGTTTAGAGACAGGGTCTCACTGAATTCCTTAGCACCTTGCTTTTGCTGAGGCTGGCTTTGAACTCACCATCTTCCTGTCTCAGCCTCCTGAGCCGCTGGGATTATAGGCATGCGCCACTGCCCTCAGCTTCGTAATTTATTTTTTCCTATACATTTGGAAGCATACAATTTGTTCTCTTTTAATAAGACAATAATTTCATAATATTGTTTTCTGCATATGTTTAAAAGGCACTTCAATATTTGCTCTAGCATGATCAATCAAAGTTTGTTTTCATTTTCCAGCTTGAAAAAGATTTTCTTTTTTAATTGTCTAGTGTGGTGTACTGGGTTACATTATTGTTTGATCACATACTGTACTGCATAAACTGATTTACTGATGAATATGTGTGAGATTTGTCACTAGAACACTATTATCTTCAGGCTATTTTGCTATGTCAAGGGCACGTTTGCACCGTTTCATCTGGAATCTCCAGACTTGTCAGGACAAAGTGAAGCAGGTATACCCACATATGGTCCTGTGTTGGGAAGTGTAAGACATGAATAGTCACTCGCAGCTATACTCATTGTCACAGGACTACTACAGGATTGTACCACTAAACACACATATGATAATACATTCTATTTTGCATAGCTCCTAATCAAATTTTAAAATAAAAATGATATTTATAATTGCATTTCTAACAATATCAAATATATTTCTATCAGAAAAAATTTCTCTTGATTAGAAAATAATGAGTGCTTTTACAATTGTCGGTTTACATTTTTTACATCCAATATTCAAAATAAATTCCAATGCATTTCAAACCTTGTTTTTCTTTCCACTTCCCTTTATTTCATGTGACAGGCCCTACAGGACGCAGTCAATGACACTATGGTCTGTGGCTCTGCATCTTCATGGCAGGTTGCTGAATGAGTGTACACAGTAGCAGAAGGAGCATTTTTGAAAATCAGGAGAAGTTAGCATCCAATTTTAAAAACACTCTTACTCTGGATATCACTTCAAACTTATAGAAGTATTTCAAAATAAAAATGGTGCAGCAACTCTTATATCCTTACCAAATTTAAATTCTAATATTTTACTCCATTTGCTTTATTATTCTGTCTTTTCTCTCTTTCTCCTGATATTTACTCATTTATTTATTACCATGTGGACTCATGCATTCCTATTTATTCAATTTATTGATTTCATCACTGTAAGTATTTTGGTCATCAAATTCTCTTACATATGGCCATTGAGAGCCCCTTCAAGCTGACTCCAGCATCCTTATAAATGATCCTATACTTATTTGAGCACTTTCTTTACTGAGCTAACAAGTTATTCAGCACCCACTCCTGGTACCATCCATAACTCCAAGAAGCCCTGCCTGTGTTTATTGGAAGTGGCATTAGAGATCAAGATCTGTGTTCCAGGTTGGCATGCTCATTGCTACTGCTGGACAGCATTTCAATAAGTTTAGCTTAAGCAAATGCATGCAATATAAATATATTCCTCTGAATCCAGACTAGAAGTTTCCCCTTCTTAACTTCCCTGTAGCTACTCCAAAGACACACTTAATTACTTGAAATATAGTATGAGAGAAAGGAAAAAGAAATTGTAACCTTTATGACAACATAACACACTGTGGTCACAATGCATGCGCTACTCCCAGGCCTTAGGAAGGGTCTATAGAAAGTACCTTCTTTAGCTTCGTGGTAAATTTTTTCAGCAATAGTCTGCTGAAAAGTTGATTTCATCCAGTTTTATCTAGTCCTTTTACTATATTGAGGAAAGTGAGGTGTCACTAATAGCAGTTCTTGCAGAATCAATAAAATAGATTAATTAAACAGGATTCTATGAAAGTTTTCTCATTATGTATTTGTGGATTTCTTTAAGCTCTTCATCAAGTAGACAGATGATTGAAATTTATTTTGTATCATGTTGACCATGTAAAAATAAGCTTTTATAATATTTCTGTTGACAAGAGCACAGACTTTGGGATCAAACAGGCATTTGTACTTATTACTGGATAACCAGAGCTAGTTGGAGATAAGTGCTTAAGGCCCATGTTGCCTGGCTAAGCTGTCCATCTCTTCTGCCCTCTCCAGCCTTCAAATGGAAATAAGTTGCCATGGTAATGGGACTAGGAGATAATCCTCTCTAATAGGAATATATTGACTGTTGGGGTATAGTGCCCCAGGTTTAAATAAGGATGAATCAGGATTATCCTGGTTTCACTGGAACTCTGTGAACATTTTAAAAATTAACACATTGCCAAGCACAACTGTAAGCTTCCATCATTCTCTTTGTATTATAATTTATATGTCTTATGCATATAATAAATCTCTATTTAATTGCTTGGCCACTTTGAAATCAATTATAGTTTTTTTTCTCCATGGGGAAATCACAAAATAATGTAAAAATATACTATCAGAAATTTATATTTAATTGATCACTATAAAAAATCATTAATAGGGGCTAGGGTTGTAGCTCAGTGGTAGAGTGCTTGCTTAGCATGCGTGAGGCACTGGGTTCAATCCTCAGCACCACATGTAAATAATAAATGAATAAAATAAAGATCCATCAACAACTAAAAAATATATTTTTTAAAAAATCCATTAATAAGTTAGAAACTGACTAGATAATTTCAGTATATACAATTTTATAAACATATGCTACTAGTTAAATTAATTTAAATTTTTAAATGGTCAGTAACATGTAGACCAAGATGAGAACTAGTAAGTTTAATTAATATAAGAGTTAATAGATTTTCAACATGCAGAAACATGTGGAATTGTTTCTTTAAAAAGTCTTCTGTGAGTACTTAGTGATATTTTTAATAGCTATCAGTGTCATTCTATTATCAAGAAGATTTAATTAAGAAATAAAAATAAGTATCATCAGTCTGAATGTCAGTCTGCATTGACAAAAAATAAAATAAAATAAAAGGAAAGAAATACAGATCACATGGACTTTGTATGTTTGACCTCCTAGGTAATGTCAGATTTTAAAATGGTTATAATCATGTTTATTACCTAGCAAAGCTAATACTCCTAGTTTTAAAATAAAAATATAAAATTTACATTAACAATATCTTAGTCTTTTTAATAGTCCAAATGTTTCTGAAAGAAGTGCCAAGGGTAAGCCAATAACTATGTATTTTAGAATTAATATAAAAGTGAAATTTTTAAAACCTGAATTCTGATGGTGACTTGCACAGGTGCCTGAATTTGAGTCTTCTGAGACCTCCTTACATACTCACTGAGAGTTATTAGTTGAGACCATCTACTCTGTTGAAAGAGGAAAAGCACTATTGGCTGATACACCAAATGTCACAAATCAGGTCCTATTTCTGGTACTGATTTCCTATGAGATCTCGAGTAAGCCATTTCTCTTAACAGTGGTCTCAAGGGCAACATATGAGATGATGTTGGTGAACTGAATTTGTGCTATTCAATGTATAATCCCTAGACTGATATCAGATCTTGAAGTTTTTATTACTTATATGAGATTATCTTAGTACAGAAATTGAAAGCAAATATTTTTAAACATTTCACAAACTTCTCACAGAATTTTATTTTTGCTGGATCTAATAAAACACTATCCCTAATTTTGAATATGTTTTTCTAATAATTCATTTTTATTTTTTTTTGAACTCAAGATTGAACTCAGGGATGCTCGACCACTGAGCCACATCCTCAGCCCTATTTTGTGTTTTATGTAGAGACAGGGTCTCACTGAGTTGCTTAGAGCCTTGCCATTGCTAAGGCTGGCTTTGAACTCACAATTCTCCTGTCTCAGCCTCCCTAAGTGCTGGGATTACAGGTGTGTGCCACCGTGCCTGGCCCTAATAATTCATTTTTAATTTTATTTTTCTAAAAGTATCAATATCTCACAAATTAGGGAAAAAATACTACCAACCAAAAATCTGGTCCTTTCCTCCAAAATACACAACTAAATTATTCACAAAGAGCCAATTTTGCTCTAATATACTCTACCACTTTATGATCTTAGGAAGGTTCATTTAAAAATGAGAAATTGTTCAGGCTCTCTGGCTCACACCTGTAATCCCAGGGGCTCAGAATGCAAGTTCACGGCCAGCAGCCTCAGTAATTTATCAAGGTTTTAAGCAGCTTAGTGAGACCCTGTCTCAAAAAAAAAAGTGGGTGTAGGGATGTGGGTCAGTGGTTAAGCACCTGTGGTTCAATGTCTGGTATTAAAAAAAGAAAAAGAAAGAACAATTGTCTGTCTCTCACTTCTCTTTAAAGTAGACAATTTATAATAGCACAAGAAAATACAACTTTGGCCAAAGCTTTAGCCACAGTTATTTCCATTTGTTAACCAATTTTGATTATAAAAGTCGGTCTGGGCAAGACATGCAGTAGCTAATTTGGACTTGTCCAGACAAAATCCAAAATGCAATTATGAGACAGGATCTGGTGTGAAGCAATAAATAGAACATGTGCTGTGTCCAGCTGTTTCAGGAGAAAAATTCTCTTTAATTTTTTTTATTTCAACATATAATTTTAATTGAGGGAGAAATACCAAATTTCTAAAGGAATCTACTAATTAGTCTTTCATGCAGAAATAATGGAAAAATACTCTTGACTAAATAGAATATTCCAAAATACTCATATACTTAGGCATTCATAAAATGAAAAATGAATGTTACATATTTTTACATGCATGATATCTGCTCTGAAACTTAGATAAAATAATCTTAGGATCAGAAATATTGTATAGGGGCTGTGGTTATACCTCAGTGGAAGAGCACTTGCCTAGCACACGTGAGGCACGGAATTCAATCCTCAGCACCATATAAAAACATAAATAAAATAAAGGTATTGTGTCCATCTATAACTAAAATAAATTTAAAAAAAGAAATATTGCATAGTCTTCTAATTGGCCTATTTAACAAAATTATCACCCAGCCAAAACTTCCGAGACAAATTCTAGCTCCATTTCTGACAATAATGTTTCATCACTTATGACTCCAGAACACAAAGTAGACATGCATTAAATGAAGAAATAAAACAATAAATTAAAAAATGCTTCAGTTTCAGACTGTGTTCCAAAATGATTTTATTTTCTAGTTCTGAAAGGAATGATGTTTGGTCTTCATTTTTATTAAGCATATGAAAATGATTGACCTATGAGCCACTAAAAATCCAGCAATTGTTTCAAAGGACAACAAAAACAGTTTTATAAATTCCATTTTTAAATCTTTCTAAACTTTGAAGCCTAAAATTAAAATACCCCAAAGTGGTCCATTTTGGTGAGCAATGGTATTTCTAGACATTGCTCATAGGTTGCAAGCTCGTTTTCACAGGAGGAAAGGTTATTTTTCCTTACCTCTTTCCTTTTTGCTCACAACACTTTGGATTGATTCAGATTTGGGGTAAAAATGGAACACATTTATACAAGCACAAAAAGGATTTGCTCATAACTTAGATCTGTTGAGCAAGTGCTTGAAGCCTCTGAACAAATACCCTAAACCTAAGTATAGAAAGTGCTAGTGTGTGTTTCTTTTTCTACCACTGTAATTGGTATCACTACCTTCTTGGTAATGTATGTCCCTCTATTTGAAATATTCTGAAGGTAACCTGTATCACAATCCCCAAAGGCTGGAATTCAGAAACAACCAAACAATATTTGTTTGGTATTAAATTATTCTTTAAAATGATTCAAAATATACTCATATAAAATGAACTTAGAGATTTTTTTAATGCATTTTCAAATTGGTCAATTTCTCTGAACTTTCAGCACCAGAATTCCATGGTGATATTTTAGAAAGTTAATATTTCTTTCTTACCACAACCTGTTTTCTTCATTTTCAAGATTACTATTTTGTAGGATAAAGAACTAGGGTCAGAAACATGCATTTTTAAAAAATATACACAAATTATTCTGTGGTTATTAGTTTGTTTTTTTTTTTTACTTTTTAAAAATTCATTTATTCTATTTAGGTTTACATGATAGCAAAGTGCAGTTTGATTGATTATACACAGATGGAGCACAACTTTTCATGTCTCTGGTTGTATGTGATGTAGAGTCACAACATGCATGCAGTCATACATAAAGCTAGGGCTATGATGTCCATCATATTTACTGTCCCCCTGCTTTTGGAACCTCAAATAAGAAGATTAAATTGACAGTAGATGTTCAGGATGACTTGTCCTTTATCTTCTATTTGAAGATCACTACTAACAGATGAGGTATGCTTTTGTAATAAACCTGGGTCTGTTGAAGTATAGAAATTCAGCAAATGTGTGATAAATTACTGAATATACTGATGCAGAAGAAAAAGAAGGAAGAAAGGAAGGGAAAGTGGGAAGACAATGGGATGGAATGATACTATCTCAAACTATGAAACAAAGCTATACCATTTTTGGACTACACTTTATGGGTGAGATGATTCTTTTTAAATGTTCTCCAAAATTCTTACACATTCTTTCTACTTTGTGCAATAAATAATTTTCAAAATGATGTGAAAATGTTTTTACATAATTTTTTTGTACATTATCTCTTTATATCATCATAAAGAAATATTATGAACTTATTATAGAAGAGAAAATGGAGGCTGCTTACAAATCCAAATCCCAAGAACATACATAATCAGACCTTAGCATTGTAAAGATTAGGAGACTAGTCCGTCCTCTCTACTAAAAGTAAAAACTAATGTTTGTAGAATCTTTACTATATATGAGATACTTTTTAAAGGTGTCGCTGGTATTGACTTCATGAATCTTCACAATACTCTATGAGTTATAAGTATCACTGTTGCCAGGAGCAGTGGTGCCCATATGTCATCCCAGTGACTTGGGAGGCTGAGGCAGAAGGATTGCAAGATCACAGCCAGCCTGGGTGGCTTAGTGAGACCCTGTCTCAAAATTTAACCAAAGAAATAAATTAAAAGGGCTGGGGTGTCTCAGTGGTAGAGCATTCCTAGGTTCAATTCCTAGTACCACCAAAAGAAAAAAGAAAGATTGTTATTTCTCCCTTTTCCCACGAGGAAGTTGAGGCACAACGAGATTGATTAGCTAGTAAGTGATTAACTCTGCATTAACTTCTAAGTGTGCTATTCTACTTCCCAAACACACATGAGCTATCACAGTGTATGGTTAGGAATGTTTTAAAATGAAGCCAACAAAAGTATAGATAGTTATAGAAATCCCTTACTGTACTAGCATTTATTAATATCTTTCCTAACTGCTTTTAACTCTCTCAAGATTATATTACATTCTTCATCACCTAGTATTCAGGAGAAAATAATTAACACATAATAATTCTTCTTTTGATTATCTGACTACATGGATCAATTGGACACTTGGTCTTAGTTAAAAAGATACAATTGCAACTTTGCTCTCTAGAGAACTTTGCATCAGTTGTCTTATTGTCGCCCTCCGGCAGGAGACAATAATCACGCCGTTATTCTCAGAAAGCAATCTTTATTTTTGTTGAGCGCTCTTCTTGCTTTCCTTAGCTCTCTTTTGTTCTCTCTTGTTCTCTCCTTGTTCTCCCCCCAGCCTCCTTCTCTCTACTTTTCATCCAGCAGGAAGCATTACAGAGCAGAGTTACAACCAATCAGAAGGAATAGCATTATCAAGCACGAGGGGAATGCATGAGCAGAATACAGGCGTGTATCAGAGCAGGCATTGCCCACGAGCCGAGCATGCACAGTGATGTTACCGCCAGCCAATGCTGTGCACTTCCTTAAGTTGTACACCTGTTTACTGCAAGTTTCTGGCATACAGCCAGGTCGCCATCTTGAAAGGGCGGGGCAGCTCCCGGGCCCAGAGAGCCTGCCCCCAACATTGTCCTCTGTTGCATAGCAGACTATTCACACAGTGGCTTCATTCAGTGATGATCTATGATTTCTCATATTTCTGCTAATCATCTGAGAAGGTATTTCCAAAATTCATCTCACCCATAAAGTGCAGTCCAATGCAAAAGAAGCATTTCAGAACAGGACTACTCAGCTCTGATAAGGCTGGTTTTAAGTTAAATAATAGAAAGACTGAAAACTGATAATTGGATTTCATTGAGGAATTATGTTGGTAACCTTGGTGAATGCTTTTAGTGAAGGGGTAGAATAGGTCCTGATTATAGCATGTTTAGCAGTGAACAGGAGGAAAGAGGTGAAGGCAGCATGTACAGACTACTTTGTGCGGAACAGAAAACACAAGATCTATAAGGTGTATTTTTAACATAAAATACATTACAGCAAGCTTACTTTGATAGAAATGATTCTGTAGTAGTAAAATCTTTGATGAGATATAAAGAAATCGCATTTAGTGCATGAATGAAAACTGACATTACTTAGGAACATGGATAGTACATCATTTTAACAGGAAAGATAGCACAGAATATGAATTTTAGTGTACTTCAGCTATAGTTTGCTGGAGGAAAGACAAAGCTCTATAATAAGTGTTTTGGCTGGGCAGAATGACACATGCCTGTAAGCCCAGCTATTCTGGAAGCTAAGTCAGAAAGACCACCAAGTTCAAGACCAGCCTGGGCAAGACCCTGTCTCAAAATTAAAAAATAGAAAGTTACCCTACCACTGACTGGTAGAGTAACCCTGGGTTCAATCCCTAGTACTAAAAATATATAAATAAAAATAAATAATAATGACTTCAATTTTTCCAGGTGAGAATGAAAAGTAAAGTTATATGCTATCAGTGATGAGGTTTGCAAATATGAAAAAGATATAAAGTTGGTACCTAAAGAGAGGTGTATTGACTCATGAGACCTAACTGATTGCTTAGCAGACCTGAGGTCATATCTGATCTGAAGTTAGCCTATGTTCTTCTCCAGCTTGTTTAGCTACTCAGGTGTGACCACATAGTAATCATAAAGTTAGCTTTTCCTCAGCAAGTTTAATGGAATTACATAAAGGCATAAAGTATTGATTTGTGATATGACAGGTGTCTGTAGTGATGCAACCAATTGAGAAGTTCCATGAATGAGAAAGATCACCATAGTACCTCCCACTTATACTCCATTGTCACCCACTATAGCCTATTCACAGTAGCATTATTGTCTTAAAAAACTGTAAAAATAAAAAGTTTCAATTTTGAAATCTGAAGTTGCTATGAGATGCAACAGCATTGTTTTCTTTGGTTGATTACAGAGAGCAGTACAGAAATTTGTACCATGGTTCACTGAACACTTTTCTGGTCTAAGGTCTTTTACATGAACCTCCTCTATCAAGTGACTATCACAACAATTTTTAAAAGTGGGAATTTATGTATGATCTTAATTACTAATAAAATGAAGATACAGGTAAATAATTTGCCTAAGTGTTAACAATTTATAAAAAGCTCATCAAAGCTTTTCCACATTGCATTTCATCTCCAAAGCACACAATTGAAAGCCCTTGGCAAGACTGAGAATTGTGGTTTCAAAAGGACCCGTACCTTACCCATCCCAAATTCCATCTTCTGAAAGGAAGGCACAGACTTCACTTTGAATTTGTTAATAAAACTCTAAGGTATAAGATGAATAAGGCCTCCAATTTCATCATAAGAGAGAGAGGACTCTAGCCAGACCAGATGTTAGAAACAGAAATAAGAACAATAAAGATAGTCCAGGGAGGTAGTTAAGCACATCACTTGTCCCTGAAGGAGTTGTCCAGGAATCTGGTGCTTTGGGCAGTGCAAGAAAGGTCAGAAAGTCCACCCATACGCTGCTGGCAGAGCCACCCAGAACCAAGCTCTTGAATCCTTTGGGATCAGTTGGGCTACACCCATCTGCATCTGATTGTGCCTTGACTGTTAGTCTGTGTGTAATCTCTAAAGATTGGTGACTGTTAGCATAAAAAGGAAGAAGGCAAACTTCACAGATCACTTTAGCCTTTATTCAGGAACAGTACTACAGCTATGGGGATGGACCCCCTTTCATGGTGGAAAATGAGCCACCGAACAAAGAAAGGGACTGGGCTTATATAGGTTATCCTGGGAAGTGATCTGGTGAGCGTATCAGTTTTCCTGGACACTTTGGAATTTGGGATTTGTTTTGTCAACCAATGAAATGGTCAGTTTTTGTGCTCAGGAATTTGAGCTCTTGGGTCTGGGGTCTTGTGTTTTTGTAGGTCAGTGCTGTCAAAGGTTATTACCCCAGTGTGGTGAGACACTCCTTCCTGCCTGCGATTAGCACCAGGAAAACATTTATTGGGGGAGGTGAAAGGTGAAAGCTATCAGTGCATGGCTTTTCTTTTTCCTTTTTCTCAGGCTACATTATTTTCATTTCCCACATCTACTAGTGACCACATTTTGATCATCACTCCTTTAAAGGCACAGGAATGTTCTTCAGATGCCTCCAGAACTGCATTCCCTTTGCTTGAATTAGTAAAAGGGATCTGAAAGACCACTGAGTTCACAGATTGAGTCAACCTACTGGGAAATATGGTTATCACCTTCTATTCTCTGAGGCCAAGATTAAGTTAGTTGAGGGAAATAAATTTACTCTCAGACGAAGGCTCCAGACCCAGAGAGGTGAAGCAACATTGTAACAAACTCAAAGATGAACAGATATTCAAAGACGAGTAATACACAGTGGTGTCCTCTTTAAGGTGTAGGGAGAGTTAGAAGGGGTAAGGGCGAAGCACAAAGGCTATCTTGGTTCAGAATGTCACTCCAGTCAGTACCAATGTCTTTCAGATAAGTGCTTTCAGGGTCCTTGGGGGTTTGTTGCAAACATTTAATTTCCTTGTGGAGGAGCCAGTCTGTGTTACTGCTCCAGCCAGGGTGACCCACCCATTGCACATTCAATCATACTCTTATGGGTGTAGTTATAAAAGGCTCCTGTTTACAGCAAAACCATTTGAGAAAGCTGACTTTGCTTTACAAACAAATAAAACCCTCTTTGCCTAGAAAGTGCTGTTTATATATTTATTTAGTCTTTAGAATGAGTAATAGATGTTTAACAGAAAGCTTTCTCTGTTAGGTTAATTCTGTGCTCTACTTTTCTGGTTGCTTGAACCACATCGCTGGCTTCTCTCTGGGGTTGTCACCAACCACCAGCAGGCTAATCTTTTCAGTCCGGATCTTTAGTTCCCTTCTGACACTTTGAGTACTCTTAGTAGGTGGTGTGGAAGTAACTCCACTAAATATCATCCATCATATAGTAGTTAGTAACACATGACAGATATTTATCAACTGGATTCTTGCATTCCTCTCTCCAGACTCATATCAGTTCAATCTATCCTCCATATTATCAACATTATTTTACTGAATTTCACCCATGTTCCCCAAACGCCTAAATAACACATTCTGGTCTCTGTACTGACTATCCTCAACTTTTAGGTCCATTTCTGCCATTTCCCTGTAAGTATCCCTATGATCCAATTATGCAACACTAAATGTTGTTATTAAAAGTGTTTATTTATTTTTTATCTCTACGCCTTTATTCATGGCATTACCTCTTTCTGAACACCATTTGCCTGGTAGAAAAATAGCTCATGCCCAGGGGTTCATCTCAAATGTTCTATCTTTCTTGCTTTTCAAATTAATGTCTCCTTAATATATGTTTCCAAAAGAGTTTGTATTTACCTTTGTGATTGTGTGTATGTATATTTTCTTTAGCTAATGTGAACTTCTTGGGATCATGGACTAAATGTTTTTGTCTCAATGGTCTATAAAATATTTGATAAATTGAATTCATATAATTCAGCAAGTATTGTAGAGAACATCATGTGATTGAACTTTTCCTTTTTCTTGTCTGTATATTTACTTTTGCTTAGTTGGTTTTAGGTTGGTAAAGTCAAAGGAAACTATATAACCAATATGATGAAAACTACCAAAGTGAATTTATAATTTATATATTTTTAGAAATACAATATTATGTTTAGTGTTAATATCATTATCAAACCCCAATTGTTTCTCTAGAGGCAGTTGTTCTTATTGATTTGGTACATACAAAATCTGTTCTTACCTCTTCTAAATATATGTATATATTAGTAAATAATATTACTGTTCTACACATTTTAAATATATATTAATGATATGATACTGCATGTATTCTTTTGCAACTTGCCTTTTCACTTATTTTCTATGTAAATTATTACAGTCTAAATTATTTATTTTAATCATCATATGGAATTCCTTCATATAAATAAATCATAAGTAATTCTTCAATAGATAGGAAGAAATATTCTTAATTTTTGCTTTATAATAAACATTTCAGTGAACATAGTTGTAATATATTTTCTGTACATGTGTAGGAATTTATCTAGGCATTATATCTGGAAGTGAAATTATTATGTCATTGTCCAATTTAGTTAATAAGGTTAAATTCTTCCTCAAGGCCATAATATTTGTCCATTTTTTAATTACTATAAGAAAATACCTGAGGCAAGTATGTAAAGAAAAGAAGTTTTCAGACAGTTCCAGAGGTATAGAGGCATGACATTGACATTAGTTCAGCTGTGGTGAAGGCCTTCTTGATGGTGTTGCATCATGGCAGATCACATCATGGTGAGAACAAGTACCATAGGGAGGCAGAGAGGAAGCCCAGGAGCAAATCAGGGGTCAGGTTCAGGCTTCTGTAATTATTTGCTCTCAAGAGAACTCAGTTTCCACAAGAGCAGGCATTTAATAAACTAGTTGTACCTCAGTAATCTATACCTAATAGATAGTTGGGCCACACTAGCTTTGCCCTATTTATTTATTTTGGTCAATCTTATGGCTACTCATCCTCCCTTCTAATTTTCCTGACTCCTAAGTAGTACCTTCATGAATTTGATGCCATGAAATTCCTCTCTAAATTCTGAGGTGCTTTTTCATATTTGACCTCAGTGATCTTGGTTTTCAGTTTTTGATTCATTGGTACTTGGGAAATATTTGGGGGGGTGGGTGTTGGTGTACCTTGACTTTTGCTGCATCTGTCTAATCCTTTATTCTCAGCTGATTGTGGCTGGTCAGTGTAGATAATCCTTACAGTTCTGTCTTTTTCTTGTAGCCTGAGATCAAAGCACCATCAACAGCTATGCCTACACTGAATCTTTTTTCTTTCTCTCCTAATATGTAGATATTCTTTCCAATGTTCTCCCTAGGGCCTTCCTCATCTCCAGTTCCTACCTGGCTTTCCCTGCCCCACCAAGAAAACCATGGATACTAGTCTAGATTCCTGTCAAGCCCTTTCCTGCCCTAACAGGCCTCTAGCCATTCCCCTACTTCTTTATTTTCCTGATGTTTTTCATGCCTTTTTCCTAATCATAATCTGGCAACTCCTACACTGATCAGCTGAGTCACCATCTTCTCTCTATGTCTGTTCTTTGGAGCCTCTGGGCCATGGCTTAGGAACAAGATTCATTTTAGTGACTCCACCCACTTAGTTTCCACAAGAGCAGGCATTTAATAAACTATTTGTTTATTAAACTAGTTGTTATTATTCATTTTAGTGACTCCATTTTGACATTGACATTAGTTCAGCTATGGTGAAGGCCTTCTTTATACCTCCTCTATACCTCTTATTATTCATTTTAGTGACTTTTTTTTTTTTTACAAGAAAAGTCATTAACATCAGCCATGGCACCTGGTGTATCCACCCTATGAAAGCACTAGACAGATTCATGTACTGGCAGCTTAAACCCTGATGACTTCCAGGGGTGTTGGCCTTTTAACACCTGTGTAAAAAATGTGGGTGGAGTGCACATACTTTGATTCATCCCAGAACAGACACTCCCTAGGGATGATAAATACCACTAGTAGACAAGTTCCAGTTACCTACCATAGCCACAGTCCCTAGAAGGAGCAATCTTACATTTCACGTGTCTCACTTGCCCCCTTGTAACATCACAAACACCACCAAAAATGGCTATCTGACTAAACAAGACAGGTTGTTTGGCCTGGATGCAAATGATAATCTAGGCTATTGGTTTGCTACTCTGAATGAACATTAGAATCACCTGGGAAAATTTTTAAAATTTTACCAATGCCCTAGTACCTTTCCTAAAGATAAAATTTGATGTCTTATTGTGGGATGAGCTATATTCTTTGCAAAGTCCTTCTTCCTCCATTGATTCTAGTGATTCTAGTGACACAACGTTGAGAATTGAGTGCAGAAAACTGTCTTAAATATACAGCTGTCTATGTAAATTAACATTACTAGGAAATTCTAGACCAGAAGATGAAGTTCCAAGTGACTTCATTTTGTTTTTTCAAGAACTATCCTCCAAATCCATTTATCTGAACAACAGGCTACTACTCAGCTAGATCTTTTTACCACTTCTTAGGGCAATAGGTTAGTTCAGTAAGCTCATCAAGATTCTTAAAACCCTCATTTCACTGTGTCTACCAATCCTAAACTATTATGTTGCAAACTTGCCCAAACCAAAGTTGACTCCCGTACTGAAAGACTCTTCCCTCCTTTTTAAGATACTACTAAGACTGTTAAAATATTGGGCTCCCTTTATGTGGCAAGCAATATACTCTGATGTGCTTCATCAAGAGGTTATTTCAGTGGTGAATAAGTTACCTTGATGGTATTTTCAGGGAGTTGGCAATACATAGCACGACTAACCTTACCAGTTTGTCTCTGATCTAAGAGGTCCCGACATTATTGCTAGCTGAAAATAAGTGCCAGATATTAGAAAGTAAGATGTATAGCTAGATATCCCAGTCTTAATGGATTATTTGCAAGATGAGTGTGCAGAGGAAGGTGGATAGCAAGGCAGGACAAAAATAAGCAGAGAAGAGCAGGAGGGAACATGGTGTGGCTTCTCAAGTATTCACTCCTCTGTACCTGGCATTCCAGCTGTACTCTCTGTGAGGCTTGAGTAGAAAACCTTATTTCCTCTCTTGGAAATCTGGGTGAGTGCCTGCAGAGTTGTGACAAGGCAGGGAAATTCTGCTCATGATTTGGGCTTTTATGCACTTATTTTTATTGCTTCATCAAGAAATCCTAGCTCTCAACTGTTGATGTATCAGGGAGGAAATAAATCATTTTCCCTTCCATCCAGATACTAAAGAGCAGCAGTTGTATTTTTAAGGATTTGACCCTCATATATTCAATGAGAATGTAAAATATATTTTGTATTGTTAATTCATGTGGCACCATTTAGTTGAGCCATTAAACACTTTCTAGTTAATTATTAGCCCACAAGGGACAAGGAATAGAATGAGTTTCTGATGGAGAAAGACTAAACAAGACAGATCATGAAAGCAGACAGGGATCTAGGATACCTTGTGGAGTTCAGTCCTTGAAGTAGGTCATCATTAGTCTGTGGTTTATAAACCAACAGGGTCTAAAGACCTGAGAAGGGTCATTTAAGTACCAAGCGCTGCATTCAACAGAAATGACTCAGCACCTTGGCCAGCTGCTGCTTGCACAGAGAAAAATTGCCTTTGTATAAAAACATTGTCACTTCAGAGTCAATCATCCAGCCAAGTTGTGAGTGAATTAAATACCCTCCCTGTGCTTCAAATATTCATACACCAAAATAGTGTGCCTTTAGCTGTGTATCAAGGGGTGAGTCTCTCTGCGCAGAACTGGAGTACATTAATATATTCCAAGTTAAGAACGAAACAGAGAAGAACACCCACTCCCACCATGAAGTTTGTTACTCTTTATTCAAACTCATTTCTGTTCTTTGCAAGCAAAATCTATTAATAATATAATAATATTGTTCACATAGAGCATGCAGGAATTTCTAAGGCACTTAAGAAGATTGGCTATGGTAAGTAACTCTGGAAATAACTCTGGAAAATAAATGTAATCATCTCCAATCTATGGATAACTAAACAGATGTACAATTTTATAACTAAAGCTAAGGATGAATAATTTTTCCAAAGTCAGATAGTGTGGTGAAGGAAGGATGAGCCTAACCCAAGTCTTCATTCGCCAAATTACCATCCGTGCATTTCTAGGGCAGCTTATATTACCAGAGCTGAAGTTGGCAGGAAATTGGTTCTACAGGGGGGAATATCCAGAATTTTAGATTATCTGCCACAGCAGTTCTTAAAGCCTGTTTCAGAGAAGAATCCATAAACAATCACAAGGACTAAAGTAATTTTTATTTTTGATGGCTCAAAAATTTTGCAAATGCTTCAGATCTTTTGAGGCTAAAAAATTGGAACATTGTGGCTCAAAAAGAAGAAAAACAGAAGCAAAAACTTCACTATTATTTTCTCTTAATGATTACTAAGGGTTTTTTGGCAGCTGCCTTCTGCAACCCTAAAAAGTTTCCCTTCAAAAAAATAACTGAATCATTTTTAAATGCCAAGGAAATCCATTTTCTTTCTGTTCAGGTGCCTTTCAATCCAAATCAATGTTATATTATTTTTTAAAAAATTAGTGTGACACAAAAACTTTTTTTTTCTTTGTGGTACTGGAGATTGAACCCAGAAGTGCTCTGCCCCTAAATTACATCACCAGATCTTTTTATTTTTTGAGACAGGGTCTCACTCAGTTGCCCAGATTGGCCTCCTGCCTTAGCCTGAAGAGCAGCTGGAATTACAGGAGTATCCCACCATGCCGGGCTATACTAAAACTTCTTTATGAATCAGAAGAAGAGAAAAAGATAATTTTATATGTAACTCTACATTTATTTTAGTTTTTATCCATGTTTATGACAAGTACAAAGAAACTATAATTAAAGATTATTTTTAAATTTATTATAACTTTTAATGGTAATACTCAACAGTTTCATCTCTAATTTGATCAATCAATTTTTCCCCTCTCTTCTAGATCTAGAGAAAAATAAGCAGCTATAATTACCCAATATAAACAGGAAGCCATTGGCTACTACTTTTATAGAATGATATTCTTTCAATATATTACCCACATGAAATCATCATAAAGATATTTGTTTTCCTTTCTGAATACGGTCTAAGATCATTAACCATCTAGCAGAATCCAATGCTTATTCTTAGTCTGTTTTTGTTACAAATTCTTATGGCTTTAATAGGAAAATATTGGCTCAGTCATGTGTAAACTTTGCATATTTCTGTGCTCTTTGAGAGCTTTCAGAGACCTATTTGCCATACAGATTTTTTACAGTCCTTAATCCATCTCAGTGAAGGTAGTTATCTGGGGGCACTCTTGAGCAAATCAATCTATGTAGTCTGGGGTATCTAGCTATCCTGTTTGGTCCATTGGTATACTCACGATGTGAAATGCTTGGAAAACAAAAAATAAATAGATCAAAGTCCCTGGTATGAAGCATTGAAGGGAAGACAGAATATAAACACTAATTTGGAAGATCATGATACACAAATTTGAAAACACAAAGAGGGAGAACTCATCTACGTTTCTCTGAGAGAAATAGGAAGGTGTGCTTAATGAGCACTGAGAGGGTAAGTTAAGACACATGGGAAATATCAGCTGAGTTGAATTTTAAAGATAAGTAGTAGCAACTAATGCTGAGTTCTTAAGCCAGACATATTCTACACCTTTGCATATATATACTCATGACAACTTCATGAGTAAAGCAATGTTATTATCCCATTGCCTCATGTAAGCCTCATTTTAAATGTGAGGAAATTGTAGAGGTCTTAAAAAGTTTGCCTTGTGTCACTTGATCAAGTAACACAGGAAGTTAGAATGGGATTTTCCCTGCCCCGATTTTTTGTTTTGTTTTGTTTTGTTGTTGTTGTTGTTTTTACTGAAACACCAATGGGATCAACATCAGTTACTAAAGAGTAAACCAAGCCCCTTCGCCTCAATGCAGTTTTATACATATAATGATATATATACTCCATATGGGGTAGAATCAAGATTTGTTGAGAATTTTATTTGGAAATAGGTTTTTATGCTATAAATCTCTGCCCCACTCATTTGAGGAGGGAGACTGTTAACCACTTATCTCAGAAACCGGGAGAAGTGTTTGGGAGAAACAACTGGAGGAGCTCTGAATTGTGTGTCCAGTAATTGAGAGATCAGAAGTATTTGCCTGCCTCACTCCAGAGAAAACTTTATCTAGCTTCTACCTGGAAAATCTGATTGGTAAAAGTAGGCTTGCCTTGGTAATGAGGCCTGGAGAGGGCTTCTGCTTTGGAATCTGTTCCTTCAAATCAGATAAGAGATGCTGATGCTTTCCGAGGGCCAGGTAAAGGTCATGTGAGAGAAAGCCAAAGGAAGATCTGAAACAGGTCTAATTTCTAAAGGGACAAGGAGACCTTGGCAAAAAAGACTGGATGTGTTAGCCCCAGATAGTCATTAGAAAGAGCAATAAAAGTGATAGAAGAGAGAGATTGAGCAAGGAAGTTCCGCAGAAATCACAAAGGCTCCACCTGGAAAGAGACTGGCTTTTCTACTTTGTCAGCCCACATAGGGGCAACAGACTTACTCATGCATCAGGCCCAAAGAACTGAAAGCCACTACCAAGTAAGAAATGTCCTATCCCTTTATCTTTCCATCTTTTCTTGCTGAGACTCCTATAAAGAATGAAACCTGAAAACAGCAGGTGAATGGCACAAAAAGAAAGCTGGAGACAGAGAGCAGAAGTGGCCACGCCCCTTGCAATGCCCCTCTGGCCTCTGTGAAGACCTCCAGCCTGAAGTGAACCCAGTCTTGACCAGGGAAGTAATTAGCTGACTCTCTAGGCCCAGGAGTATCACTGGTATCTAAGACAGGACATTACAGTTATGCTGTGTTGATACTTAAAGTAACCGGAAGAAAATCACCCAATAATTGAAGCCATGGGGCCTGTTGGTGTCATCAGGGCCGGGAAAGACCTGGCACCAGTTAATATTTAAAGAACAATAATAGACACACGCAGTTATGCTTCATTTATGTCACAAGTTTAACCTTACACCAGTAAAAGCTTAAAGTCATTGTTTCCAACGCTATCTGTCCATCAAAAATAGACATGCTGGGCACAGTGGCTTATGCCTGTAATCCCAGCAGCTCAGGAGGCTGAGGCAGGAGAATCTAGAGTTCAAAGCCAGCCTCAGCAACGCGAGGCACTAAGCAACTCAGTGATACCCTGTCTCTACATAAAATACAAAAAATAGGGCAGGGGATGTGGCTCAGTGGTTGAGTGCCCCTGAGTTCAATCCCCAGTAACCCTTCCCTTCCCAAAAAAGATAGACAAACATCAGATATTCTGTAGAGGAACATCAATAGATGAATTTCATGGTTCCGTAAGTCTGGGTTTTCTATTAAAAATGCTTTAGAAAAGGAAACCTGAACACAGAATTAGTATCTTCTTATCCTAGGTAAGCCTCTTGGCAAGTAAGTGTCTTATTGTAAGTCTGGGTAACTCACTTTACATTGCATCTAGAAAGTGGAATAAAAATTCTTGCCTTGCCTGCCTTACATTATTATTCCAAAGAAGAGATGGCTATAAAATCTGGTAGTTCGCACAAAGGAATGACAAGTAAGTATGTGTGTGTATGTGTGTATGTGTCCCCAATATGAAAAATTAAAAGGGCAGAACTATATGAACAGTAAAAAAAATCATATAAAATTTAATATACTGCATCCCCACAAAACACAAAGAATACTATACATTTTTCATGGTGTGTATGTGCATATTACACACATACATATCTGTGTGAACATGGATGAAAAAGTAGTCAACAAGGACTTCAATTTTAGACAAAGTGTTCATTTGCTTTTAAAGAATAGCAACTTTTTAATAATGAGCTGTGAGAACTCAATAATTTATGGTATTCTTTGTATATTTTTGCTTTTATTTAAACTTTAATTTTTAAAACCCAGAAAGCCAGATAGACACATAATGAGTAAATTAGAAAACAGATGTTATAGTTCTGGGAAAACTAAAAAGCTGCATAAATGTAAGATAGTATTCAAACATATTTTAGCTTTTCATTGTGGAGGTTTAAACTGTGCTAAGCAAGTTTGGGAGGATGAGCCATGCAAATAAAAGTCCAAATGCTAGTGGTCCAAATTCTTAAGTGTGTTTTTCTATTTCTGAAAGTTCTTTCTGAGCTCAAATAATTGAAAGGATCTCAAAATTTTATACTAAATGGCATTTAATTTTCTGTTTCTACATACAATTTATGGAAATTTCATAAAACCATTTTTAAGTTTTCAAAATTAAGAGTCCATAATTTCACTTCCTAAACATAATATTTTCCTTTATTTTTTTCTTTAAATATATAGCTTTATTATTATTTCTTGTGTTCTTTTTTCTTCTTCTTCTTACCTCAATTCTAGCACGTGTCATCAAATTTCCATGAAAACATGTATTTATAATACTATTTTAGCATATGTAGGAACAATTGTCTATCTCATATTATCTTGTTGATGATCATACAAGTTTATTTTCAGTTTTACTATTGCATATAACACTTTAATGAATATTTTATTTATAAATATTATTGCATGTCACTGATGAGAACTGTTGTTATTTTTTAGGATAATTTCCCAAAGGACCTATAACACTTGGATTTTAGAAAGACATTTTACCTTTACTTTCTAGTAGGTACTAATTTTTTTAGACTCTAAAGAAACACTCCCAAAGATTACTATTTTTTAGCAAAATATATTAATAATCTCACTTTTTTTAGAATAAATAAAAATTGTAAAGACTCTCATAAATTTAAGTTGTTTGGTACTACCAGCTGAGCTATCATAAGAATTTGAACTTTGGAAGTGTGAGTAAGTTTTGTGGATCCCTAGTAATTTGTAGTGTCTTCCCAGAGTACATGAGAATGATGGCCCATAGAATTTTCATTTACAAATGTAATTTGTAGATTTTACCAATTTGATAAGCAAAAATGAAATACTTAGAAGTTTTCACATCTTTTTCTGTTATTCATTTATATTTTCCTTTGCTATTCCTGTATGCCCTTTGCTCTTTTGTGGTTATGGCATACATCTATTGCTTTTAAGAACTCTTTGTATTAATGATTATGACACTTTGTAGTAGATCTTGAAGTATTTTCACAGTTCATTATTTAATTTAATTTGAATATTTTGAAGTATTTACTTAGTGACATTTTATTTGCTTTTATTTTTTTTGAGGAAAGATTTATTTTTTTATTTTTTTCATATTTAATTTATTTGTTCTATTTAGGCTTACATGATAACAGAGTGCAATTTGATTCATTGTACATAGATAGAGGATAACATATCATTTTATTTGCTTTTATATTCAGAAATGTCTTCCCCATTTATAGATCAAATATTGACATTTACGTTTTTCCTATTACCCTATAGCTATAGATGTTATATTCAACTTTGAATCTGCTAAAATTTCCTTTGGTATTTAATAAAGGAGAGGGATTTTATATTCTTGTTTTCTCTATTTAAAACAGAGCCATTTCAGAGGATATTTGGAATTTAATATTGGACTACATTGGTAAGTGTGTAAGCCATAACCCTCAGCTGCTTAGATTCTTCATAAGTTTGATGGAAATAGAATGTTTCATTTTAAAAAACCCTTGAATATAGAGATGTAAAATATTTACAGATGTGAGATCCTCACAACTTTCAACTTGGTATTATTTACATATTTGTTTATTTTATCAATTTAAATTATACTTTATGTTTTACATGGATGTGATTCAGCTCAGCATGGGTAATAATAAAAATTCCAACTCTACTCAAGATGTTGAAGAGCAGTGTTGATCTTCTCCTTCCAACTTCCACCCTCAACTTGTCCCATTTTTTTAATTTTGTTATTGTTAATGTCATTGGATTTAGACTGAGTTTTCCCAGATGCAAACCCTGAGCCAAGATGTAAATACAAAAATCATATTCAAGAGGTGATTCCAGAAAGAACTGGAAGGGAATTGGGAAGTGAGAAGGCAGAAAACCAGCCAAGAATGTATTATGAAATGTGTTAGTACTGTGGGTAATTGAGGCTGAATTCTACTGAAAGAATCTCATAGAATGCTAAATATGCCTGGGGGGGCAGTTATCAGAACCAAGGTCTCACTTTGTTTTTCTCTCCTTTCACTCCACTACACCTTAGTTCTTTGTACTATGAAAAATTGTTCATAGTACAATTTTTCTCAATTATAGTAGCCATCCTACTGACATTGGCTTGTGTAGAGGGTTAAAGGTCTATTTAATAACATTGGTTTAAGTGCCACAATTTTACCTTTTTAAGGTACAATTGACCTGTGCAAGAACTGCAGTAGACTGTTGTTCTCTGTGAAAGAGTCTAAACCCTAGGAATCGCTGACCTCCAAAAATCGCTCCCATCCCTTATTCCAGCTGTAATCTCTTGCGTATCATAACATATATCCTGGAAAATGGGAGTTCATAGTGTTCTCCATGTTCCCCAAATGAGTATAACTTGTCACACTATTCTTTCCCTATAATGCTATTTTCTATCCTTCTCCACTCCATAGTTCTATTGATATCCTTCCTGACCTACAGAGTTCCACTTAAATACTACCTCAATACTACTCCAATATTCTCTGGCCACTTCTAAGCTAGAAATAATAGTTTGTGGATTTTCTTGTAAAGTATTTTATAGCAAAATTCACCTTTTACTTTGAATAGTGTTTGTTCATATGTCCCCAAGATTGTCCTTTTTAAGGACAGCATGTGTTTTCTATTGTATTCTCCATTGAATCAAGAAACTGCAAAAAAAAGACACATAAGAAATACATAAAAACCAATTCAATTATTAAGAATCTGCACTTGCCTAGCATGCTTGAGAAGTGGGTTCTATCTCTAGTACTGGTGGGGCTAGGGGTGTAAAATCTTACCAAAGGTTAAAAAAATTCAGAAACAAATGTCAGGAGTTGATTTCCATTATATATGAAAGGGTCAAATGAATGGATTTAACTTTTTTCACAGAAGATGATTAAAACAATTGATAGAAGTTATAGGAGTCATTAAAGTTAAAAAAAAGAGAGATTTTCTGTAGTATAGAGATTCCTCAAAAAACTAGGGTTGGAACCATCATATGACCCAGATATCCGAATCCTTTGTATTTTCCCAAAATATCCAAAATCAGCATACTGTAGCGATATAGCCACCTCAATGTTTATAACAACAAAATTTG
>PVHX01018111.1:0-38029 GCA_004024805.1 Geosciurus inauris
CTGGGGATGGAACTCAGAGGCACTCGACCACTGAGCCACATCCCCAGCCCTATTTTGTGGGTTTTTTTTTTTTTTTTTTTATGTAGAGACAGGGTCTCACTGAGTTGCTTAGCGCCTCACCATTGCTGAGGCTGGCTTTGAACTTGCGGTTCTCCTGTCTCAGCCTCCCTAAGTGCTGGAATTACAGGCTTGCGCCACTGCGCCCGGCTTATTCTTTTTCTTTTTGGTGCTGAGGATTGAACCCACAGGTGCTTTATCACTGAGCCACATCCCCAGTACTTTTTATTTCTTATTTTGAGATAAGGTCTTGCTAAATTGCTGAGGCTGGCCTTGAACTTGCAATCCTTCCGCTTCAGCTTCCAGAGCTGCTGGGATTACAGGCAAGCACAACTACACCCAGCAGCCATGGTGGTACCTAGCTGGATGATTTATTTCTTATAAGAAATATCCTGCCTGGGGCTGGGATTGTAGCTCAGTGGTAGAGTGCTTGCCTTGCAGGCATGAGACCCTGGGTTCGATCCTCAGCACCACATACAAAGCAATAAAATAAAGACATTGTGTCCATCTACAACTAAAAAAAATAAAAAATTAAAAAAAAAAGAAATATCCTGCCTTCTCCCAGGTGAGAGGTGGTTGCCACAGAGAATATAAAATATTGAATATGAACTGAATGATGGAAACAAAGTTTCATTATAATAGTCTTTGCTTTTATAAGTGTTTTAAATTTCTCATAGAAATACATGCTTTAAAAAAGAGGGGAATGCAAAAAAATAAAAAAAGGCTGAAGAGGTGGCTTAGTGGTTAAATGCCCCTGGATTCAATCTCTGATACCCCTCCCCCCCAAAAAGTGGGGGAAAGTAGGAAACAAAATAATTAACTTGTGAACAAAGAAAAAAAATCCAAACATTTATCTTGTCTTTGCCACAGAAACTGTATTTCATGATACCAAACAGATGATATTGGGAAATTTCTCTTATTATATAGGTGCAATCAAATTAACACAAGAAAAAGGTACGATAAAATAGAGTTTTGTTATTTTGAGGCCCCTAGAAAATAATGAATTTTGGGCTGGGGATGTAGTTCAGTAGTAGAGCACTGGCTTAGCATGCCCAAGGTCCTGGGTTTTAATCCCCAGCACAGAAAATATTAATGAACATAGGAAATGATCATCAACAGCTACTGCTATTACAAGACAAGACACATTGTGGAAGTACCTAATGCCATCTAGGAAGTATTCTCCCCTTCTCTTCTCCCCTCAAAAAGGAGGGTGGCAAGTAGAAAGGGAAAAAAATTAGAACCTGAATGAGCTCTCAATTTATAGAAAATTTGAGTGGGGAGACATATTGAAGAAATAACTCCACTAGGATATAATCAGTGAAATCCAGACGGTTAGAATTTTTACAGAATGGCTTGGTTTCTTCAACAGATTGTTAAGAACAAAAAAGGATGGGAAGAAAAGCTATAAGAGACTACCAACAATTACAGTTTAAGTATGGACTTAGACATACTGAAATATTTACAGATGAAACTGTATGACTAGAATTTGTTTAAAAATAATTCTGGGGGTGAAGTGAAACAGATAAAATAAGCTTGGCCACTAGTTGCAATTGGGTATTAGGTACTTGGGGTTTTATCATACTATACTTATTTGCAAATCTTTCTTTTTTTTAAATTTTTTATTGTTTTTAGTTGTAGGTGGACAGAATATTTTATTTTTATGTGGTGCTGAGCATCAAACCCAGTGCCTCACGCGTGCTAGGCGAGCACGCTTACCACTGCGCCACAATCCCAGCCCTTATTTGCAAATCTTAATGACAAATCTAGTTAAGCCTTTTGAATAAAGTTCTTCTTGGGATGCTTGGAGGTTCTGTATGTCTTTCCAGCTTTTTTTGTTAGAAATATAGTAAGGGTTAGGCATCAAGATAGCGAACCAGGGGACTGGGAGTGTGGCTCAGTGGTAGAGTGCTTGCCTAGCATGTGAGGCACTCACTGGGTTTGATCCTCAGCACATTAAAATAAACAAACAGTGTGTCCATCTACAACTAAAAATGTATATATTAAATATTAAAAAAAGATAGCAAACTAGATCAAGTTTCTAGTTCCAAGAACAAAACCAAAATGCATTAATTACATTTTGTTGAATCTAGTTGGGTGTAAAACTGCTCAGATGGTAGTTTACTTGGAAGCATGGTGTTTTTTGCCAGTGAAATGTTTTTCCTACAGGTTTCCCATGGTCAGAGAAATGCAACATATACACAACCTGGGAGTTTCACAGTGAAATTCAGACCAGGGTTTCTTGAGTTCTTAAGAGGGTGTAATTTTCCTCTGATCTAAGAAGCATGGGATAAGAGTTTATATGCCCTTGATCAATTATAATCATTTCTTAAAATCTTATTAAAGTATAATGTAAATACATAAATCTTAAGTGTACAACTCAATTTATCAGAAAGTAAAAATCCTGGGTAACTGCTACAAAGATGAACAATCCAGTAACTAGACACCAGAACGCCCCTTCTTAATTGTCCTACTCAAAGGCAACTACTATCCTTTTTCTTTTCTTTTTTTCTTTTTTAATTTTTTTTTTAGTTGTAGATGGACACAATGTCTTTATTTTACTGCTTTGTATGTGGTGCTGAGGATCGAACCCAGGGCCTCACGCATGCAAGGCAAGCGCTCTACCGCTGAGCCACAATCCCAGCCCCTATCCTTTTTCTAAATTTTCTTTTTTTTTTTTTTTGGTACCAGGGATTGAACTCTGGGGCACTCGACCACTGAGCCAAATCGCCAGCCCTATTTTGTGTTTTATGTAGAGACAGGGTCTCACTGAGTTGCTTAGTGCCTCGCCATTGCTAGGGCTGGCTTTGAACTCGCGATTCTCCTGGCTCAGCTTCTTTTAGTGCTGAGATTACAGGCTTGCACCACCACGCCCAGCTCTTTTTCTGAATTTGATGTAAATAAAATTATACATTACATATTATTGTGTGTAATTTACTTTATTCAATCACATCTCTGAGATTCTTCCATGTCATTTTAATCAGATTTGTTCATTTTCATTACTAGTTTTCCATTATCCTTTTATCTCTTAAATGCCTTTTGTCCTGAAATATACTCTAACATTTATATAGTTAATACCAACTTTCTTTTGGTTAAACACAATGTCTTCACAGGTTGGAATTTGTACTCTGCACAATCAAGAACTCAGCAGAGCTGGGCACGGTGGCACATGCCTATAATCCCAACACTTTGGGGGGCTGAGACTGGAAAACTGCAAGTTCAAAGCCAGCCTCTGTTGGCTGTCACACAAAATAGGGATGGGGATGTGGCTCAGTGGTCAAAACACCCCCAAGTTCAATTCCTGGTGCAAAACAAAAAACAAAAAACAAACCAACAACTCAGCAGAAAACTCCATAACCTCAGGCAAACGACATAGGTGCTTACACAACTGTTGAGTTTTTCCTGTTATATTGTCTATATTCTTTGAACAAACATAAGGACAGAAGAAATGCATCTTTATGGAACATTAGAATCATTAACTTTTCTAGTTAATTATATTGTCTAGCAGAGTTGGAAATTCTACATTAAAACCCAATGGCTAGGGCTGGGGTTGTGGCTCAGTGGTAGAGTGCATATGTAAGGCACGGGGTTCAATTCTCAGCACCACATAAAAAAATAAAGTTAAAAAGAAATTCAAAATTTAAAAAATGCAAAGGCTCAAAGAAAGTGGTAGTTCCACAAAGCTGTTACTGAAATTTTAACTTTTAGTATAAATTATTCTAATAAGTTCAAAGAATATAGTAAGAAGTTTTCATTAGAAGTTGAAATAGACAATAGAAAAAAAAAAAAGCACTGGTCATTTTTCACAATATTTCACCCAGTAACCCAAATGAATGTTGGGCATTAAAAATTGGGCACAAGTTGGTGTGGCAATGCATGCCTACAATCCCAGCTACTTGGGAGCTGAGGCAGGAGGATTTCAAGTTTGAGGCCAGCCTGGGCAATTTTATTGAGACTCTGTCTCAAAATAAAAAAAGGTTTGGGGATGTAGTTCACAGGGACTATCTCAGAGCCCAACCCCAATATCCCACACCTCACAAAAAAGGGCATAGCTCATTTGTGCCCAATTAACTTGATCCATTTCTGTAACTGTTCAAGTAATGGCATTTGTTTTAGAAATAATCACTGCTCTGGAATGGCTTTTATTTTATTTTTTGGTACTAGGGATCAAACCCAGGGGTGCTTTACCACCGAGCTACATCCCCAACCCTTATTATTTTTTGAGACAGGGTCTTACCAGGTTGCTTTATGGCTTCACTATGTTCCTGAGGCTGGTCTCGACCTTGTAGCCCTCCTGTCTCAGCAGAGATCTTTTTTTTTTTTTTTTGGTACTGGAGATTGAACTCAGGGGCACTCAACCACTGAGCCACATCCCCAGACCTATTTTGTGTTTTAGGTAGAGACAGGGTCTCACTGAGTTGCTTAGCGCCTCGCCATTGCTGAGGCTGGCTTTGAACTCCTGATTCTCCTGTCTCAGCCTCCCTAAGTGCTGGGATTACAGGCTTGTGCCACCACGCCCGGCTCAGCAGAGATCTTGAGTAGCTGGGATTACAGGTGTATACCACCTGCCTGTCTTGGAATGACTTATTTCTAAGAGCAAAAAATATACTTATCACAGGCTATGTATTTATTACTAGTTGTAGGATCATTTCACCCAGATGTATACTAGCTGGAAGACAGAGGTCTAACGATTCACTTTTGGGGCTTCCTACTGAAAGCAGAAATTCGTAACTATTTGATTTGCGGGTTTAAGCTAACAATATTTCCATTACATTACACATTCTTAAAAGGAAGTCACCACGTCCTTAACTCTATTTTTCCCAGCATCTAGCTCAATTGCTGGCACAATCAGGAGCTCATGACCTGAATATCTATTAAACAGGGTATGGCTCAGTTGTGTGCCCTTCCCACCCCAGTCCACATGCTTAAGTCTCATCCCCAGTGTCTCAGAATGTGAAAACACTGGAGACTGGGCCTTTAAGGAGGTAAAAGAGATCTGGGTGGGTCATTTTTTTTTTTTTTTTGGTACTGGGGATTGAACTCAGGGACACTTAACCACTGAGCCACATCCCCAGCCCTATTTTGTGTTTTATGTAGAGACAGGGTCTCACTGAGTTGCTTAGTACCTCGCCGTTGCTGAGGTTGGCTTTGAACTCGCGATTCTCCTCTTAGCCTCCCTAAGTGCTGGGATTTCAGGTTTGCGCCACCACACCCGGCTCTGAGTGGGTCTTAATATATTATGACTATTGTCCTTATAAGAAGAGATCAGGACAGACACACAGAGGAAAGATCACACAAAGGCAGAAGATGGACCTCCAAAGAAGTCAGAGATCTACAAACCAAGGAAAAGAGGCACTAGAAGAAATTAAAAATGCTCACGCCTTGATTTTGGATTTCTAGGATCTGGAGCTGTGAGAAATATTTTTTTAAAGAGTTAATTTTCTTAAATTTGTAACGTAAAGCTAAATTTTCAGTTAAAATTTTTAGAAGCAGGTAAGCATTTTACACTTCAGCAGAAAATCTCCCCCTACTTATTCGAGATCTTTAAGTTGGTTTTGGTAGTTTCAGAGTACATAAGCATCCCAAGGCAAAGCCCTTCAAGATTACATTAGCAGCATTTGGTAGTGTAGGACTGCCAACACCTGGGTCCAGTAGAAGGCACTGGGTACTGGATAAAGTCAAGGAGACCTGGGTTCTAGTTTAGACTCTGCAATTAACAGAAAATTGAACTAGATGTTCTTAGGTCCTTTATATTCAAAATTGCCTGACTCTTAGTGATGGTACCTTACAATCTAGTTGATAAAAGCCTCATTTGGATAGTTATTTTATCTTCCTGATAAAAATGCCTCTTATGCTAAAATATTTACTTACTTCTCTAGTGACATTTATGGAGATAACAGAATTTATAGGTAAGCCAGCAAAAATCAAGTGATCGGGGCTGGGATTATGGCGCAGTGGTAACGTGCTCGCCTAGCACGCATAAGGCACTGGGTTTGATCCTCAGCACCACATAAAAATAAAATAAAGATATTCTGTCACCTACAACTAAAAAATAAACATTAAAAAAAAAAATCAAGCGATCACCTAATTTTCTATGCCATTAACAAAATTTCCACTTCTAAGGGAACCTTAGGTAAAATATTAAAATAAACATAACTACTTAGATTCTTGCAATCAAAAATTCTTTAAACAACCAAGAAGTAAAACATTTGTTTAAGGAAAAGCAACTTATAGTCAGTTGGTAACTGTTAACCTTTAATTCAAAAGGACACCAACTCTGGGTTTGAGATCTGAGATCACACTTCACATCTCCAAGTGTATCTATATAAATCCTACACGTAAGCCAAAAATCGAACCAAACTGGAAATAGTGTTCTAACTATAATTTGGTACTGTACATACAGGCAGAGAGGAGGGGAGTGAGGTGGGGAAAGAGAGAGGGTGGGAAAAGCTTGAGTAAGCAAGTATGCTAATGTATATTCATGTACTTGCACTTAAGGGTAAATATATAGATTAGAAAAGTGCTTCGCTCCTCAAAATGAGAATTGTTCCTAAATTAAAAGAGAACTAGGGGCTGAGATTGTGGCTCAGTGGCAGAGCATTTGCCTTGCATGTGTGAGGCACTGGGTTCGATCCTCAGCACCACATAAAAATAAGTAAACAAAATAAAGACACTGTGTCCATGTATAACTAAAAAAAAAAATTAAAAAAAAAAAAAAAAAAAAGAGAACTAGTAGATTTGTGTGTGTGTGTGTGTTTCAGTTTAAAGTTGTCCAAATATGTGTTCGCTATTCTCTATGACAAGTTGAGATGGGTGGCTATGGGAGAAAAAAAGAAAACATGACATCATTAGAATTACAGTTAAGACAAAGGGAAACCCAGAGTACAGACAAGAACACAGAAAATTTTTAAGAGAGTACAGATGTCATGACATTTATTAAAAGGCATGCTACAATGCTATATTTGTTAGGAAAAGAGATTGGAAATATCAAGGAATAGCAAATATACAAACTGAAGGAAAACGGAATATATTGTAGTGTACAGAAGCTTGAATTAACCATGCACTATGTATTTAGAAAATATGTTTTTAATATTTTATCTTCTCTTTGTATTTATAACATAATTCACTTCAACAATCACAGAATCCTCTTCTTCCAATGCCACAAACTGTATTACAAATGAAAGCTGGTACTGCTGCTTATCAAAATATACAAGACAATTGATGTTTTTATATAAAACCACTTTATATGTTAACTTGTTCCCAAAAACCTTTTTTCTTTTTTGGCCTGGTTAAAAAAAATGTTGTTACAAATATTTACAGCATTTTCTTCTTGTTAGATGAACATTCTTATAAACTGAAAAAGGGACTTTCATGAACAGATCACATAAAACACAAGACAATGTCAGAGGCTCCTAGCTGTGCTATTTTGTTTTGTTTTTCTTAAATACAGTACTGAAAATGCCCACCAAACCCTTGTCATCCTAATCCATCTGTTCACATTTGAACTCCCATTTTCTCTGAGTAGTCTATTCACCATTAGGAAATACAAAGTAAAGGCCGCTCTGCACTGGGTCTTTCAGAAAGGAGCTTGGGGAAAACGCTTCACAGGAGTTAAAACCAGAACATCAGTCTTTGGTCAGAGCAATGAGGTGACATTTTGATGCAAAACTTTGCTTGGTCAGCAATCTTTATAATTAGTAATTTTTGGATGTGGGATGAATTTTTAAAAGATCTGGTAACAATGAATGGTAAAGGAAAAAGGCCAGAGTATGATTTTTTTAAATGACCCCCCAAAACAGCTATTTAAATATTTGTCATTACAACTACTACATAAATCCAAGAACTGAAAACTATAACAAAAAAATCTGCTAAGAGTGTTGAGTTAAACTTGCCATAAGCAGCTTTCAATCATGAGTATTATCACCAACGTCACTGGACCAGACAAATATCCCTGTTCTCTGGAACATATGCCTCAGGTTGCAAAAAACTAAGGTGACTACCAGAAAGATTTACAGCAGCTCTTTTCTTGAACCAGCATAATGCTGCATAATGATTATGTGGTAAGACAAAAGTATAACTGAGACTGAACACAGTTACAATTATTTGCTTGTGTGACGAGTTTGTGGGACAACATTCTTCTAAAACTCTATAGTACATATTTCCTGAAACCAGAATACTGATACTATCTTAGTCTCAAACAGGAAGAAAAGGTCATTTAAGACTACTGAAGAAGGCACATAAACTTTGGTCCTGTTTTGCTTTTCTCCCTTTATAAAACCCCCAAAATTAAGATTTAGTAATTTTCTCTCTTTTAAGCCATGCACAACTAGCTGTTAGAATTTGCTCTGAAAAAAGACTGCAAATAGTCTTACAGGTAACAACACAACTCTTTTAAAAGACAGCTGAGTTATACTTTTAAAATTCTGTGCAATCTAAACTGTGTTTTAGCACAATAGAATATTTTAAGTCTGGCAGGTTCATTAACAGATAACAAGATAACATTAACAACAGATCAAGACAAAGAAAAGCCTAAGAAAAATGCTTTATACATGGGCTGTCTTTTTGTTTGTTTTTAAAAATAGCAGTACACATTAGGTTTCCTAAGAAACACTGATAGTTTGGTAAACTTAAAGTTTTTAAGTAACTTTTTAAGGGAGAGAAAGATATGCTTTTGAGTTTGTCATTTTTTTGTCCAAAAATATTTGATGGGAACAGAAGAGAATCTAAATGACAATACCCTCAAACATAAACATCATTGACTGATGACATGAAGACTTTGAAGAAAGTTTCTGAGCTGAACAGAGAGATTCATAGGAGCTAATTCTTAAACTAAAGTAGAACCGATGACCAAAAAATAGCAAGTGGAGAGAAGACCTCATTCCCATAAAGAATCAGGCAGGCAGGAATTATGGCTCTAAAAACTGAGTTCAAACATTTCTACAAATAACTGATCACAATATTCAATCTTGAAGAATTTATGGCATTCTCTGTGGGAGCTACTGGGTAATTCTGATACTCTCTAGTAGTAACAGATTAAGTTAATGCATCATTTTTCTATCTGTACATTACATGAAACACATTTTACTGCTATGTAATTTATTCAAATCTAAAGTAAAACGTTTTGGCATAAATTGCTATTGTTAAATGTGTACTGCTATTTTTTAAAGTCCTGGACATATATGTATGTGTGTGTGTGTGTATATATATATATACTTTGTGTAAAAGTCGGATATCTTGAAAAGTAATGTGAAGTACACCTTAAAGTAAATAAACTTAAAAATAGGATACTATGATAGATCAACAGTGAAAACAAACCACTGCTTAGAAGACACTGAATAAATGCATGCCAAAAGAAACAAAAAAACAAATCTAGTTTTTCCACCACCTTGATATTTTTTAGTCTTTTTACAAAAACTATGCCAACACAAATACTGTAGAACTCTAATTCTAACAGCAAAGAGTTCAATATGGACAACATCCATGTGCTCTACAGCTAATTTTAGACACGATCTGATGGCTTCAAACATGCTCTTTTAAAACAATATCCCACTTTTCCAAATCTTAATTTGGCTAATTTTCTTTGTCAATAAATTAAAATGTATGTAATGTGCATATGTATATACATTAGAAGTGTATGTATGTATATACACAAATCTATACACACAACACGCACACACACATTATCTACATAAATCCCTGAAAAGGATTCAAATGTTCTCTCTCAGATTTAAAGGCCATTCCCCACTTCAAAATTACATTCAACACCATTATTTCCCTTATGCTATCAGTTACTTGCTACACTTACTGCTGGATGTTATAAGAATTATGAATAAATTACACAGTTATCCCAAAGTAAACAAAGTAATCCAATTTAACATGTCACTGAAAGTTGCTTGTGTAGAAGGAAAAAAAAACAAATTTTGGGAGATTTTCCAATTCTCTCCCCCGCCCCTTCTCCTACTTGGGTGTTTAGAGTAAAAATGTATTTCATAAGTGGGGAAAAAAATAATAGATAATGATTGTACCTATGTATTCAGCCATTTCAAAGGTCTCAAATTAATGTCCTTCCTATTCTACCAACTAATTGTTAAACTCAGTGTTGAGTTACAACCTGTAATCTCTTTCAGCTTCTATTTTTTTTTTTGTAAAATTTCTTTCATAAAAAATCTACGTTCAAAGCCGGGCATGGTGGCACAGGCCTGTAATCCCAGCACTTGGAAAGTCTGAGACAGGAGAATCGCAAGTTCAAAGCCAGTCTCAGCATCTTTGAGGCGCTAAACAACTCAGTGAGACTCTGTCTCTAAATAAAACACAAAATAGGGCTGGGGATGTGGCTCAGTGGTTGAGTACCTCTGAGTTCAATCCCCAGTACCAAAAAATAAAATAAAATAAAACCTATATTCAAATTAATGACTGGAATACAGCAAAATGATTGAGATATTCTTTGAAAAGTTAAGATGAGCCATTTTGAGAATATGAAAAGTGTAAATGGGTGGACAAAATTAATCCCTTTGAATAATTCTGCTTCAAAAAAATCTGATCAAGCATCAAAGGAATAATAAAGCAGTTTCTTGTTAAAAAGAAACAATTTTACATAATACAATCACTGAAGCAACATTAAAATGTACTCTTACATTCAACCAGAAAGAGAGGGAAAGTATGAGAAATAACTTGCTTTCTCACACTCCAAGTATGTGGGCATTTAGAAATGAAGTTACATTAACAAAGAAAAGCAAGTTCTCACTTGAGTACTGAGAAGAACCAAGTAATCCTGAGACAAATCCTGATGGGCCATAAAAAATTAGACAAGATCCAGAAATTGAGATTGCATTCTATAGCCCCAGAGTGGTGTATGATAACTGGCAATAACTGCTACGAGTCACAATATAAAGAAGCCTACAAATGTGTACTGAGTTATTCCCAAAACCATTCACCCTTCCCCACCCCATCTCTGCACCAAAGCACCAAAGATTTGAATAAAAACTATTACTTATTGAAAACCACTTAAAATTGTAATGAAAAATTTTTTTTAAATCCTTACCAAACCAGAGAAAGCAAAAACAAAATGCTCACCAAGCCCACAATATAGTTTTCAAGATATTTAGATAAAAATCTAACCTATTGTATCTTAAGCACATAATAAGGCACATAAGAAGAAATTAAGTAAATACACAGTAATTCTGAATAAGTAATTAGAGATTATAGTGGTACAAAAAACCCTTGAGATTAATTTTTTCTAAAAGAAGACCTTACCAAAAATAACTTCTAAAAAATCTGTCAAACCATATGATAGATAGACCTGAATATTTTCCTTAAGACTGTAAACTTTTTTTCCTGAAAACAATTATAAAAAAGTAGTTTATAAGGATTATTTTTCTTTTAAAATTTTCCAAGATCATATTATATTACTTGACAAATCAGTGTCACTTTGAAATTTAAAACATGATTTTTCTAATAAAATTATTAATTATTCTGACTTCTTAATATATCCTGTTGGATTCTTCTTAGTTTCCCTGGGGACAGCTGAGACACTTAATTTTTTTCAGATAGTCTTAAAAAGGTAGGGTATGCATATTCACAGGAGTGTCATACGGGGGTGGGGGGGGAATCATTGAAAGAAAACATGCACATTTATAAGTCTGTTTCCAATACAACTTATGTGTTTATATGTAATAGCCATCAATATACGGCAAATAATTGACAATTTATAAGTGAACATAATTTCCTACAGGGGTCAAACTTCTAAATCATAAAGTTAAAAACTTGGTTGCAAGTGATTTAAATAACTTACATCAAGTAATTTTAAAAGTCCATATGTTTAAACTTCTCAAAGCTCAAAGGAGTTTAGAAATGTTGTATAAGGCTGATCTGGACCCAAACTAAAAGAGAGGCTGTTCTCTTGAAATCTACTTTAACATAGAGAATTAAATTACTGAAAAAATATTTTTCCTGATTTTTTCCTGAAGGTTATTTTTATAGAAACCATGGTACAAAGGAATAACAAAACTTAGATCATATACTGGCAGGGGAAAAAATGAGGGAAAACAAAGACCATCCCTTGTTTTGAATATGAAACTCAGAAAGAATTATTTTTTTTTTTGAAAGAGGCAGAATTGGTCTTGAGCTACTTCAGTCTATGTCTGAAGGTTTTACTGAAATTATGGTCCAGTTTTAGAAGAGAAAAATTCACAGGAAAGTCAGATTGTAGATTTTGAGAAGGAAACTCTGAGGTGGTGATTTTCTCCAAGATCATGATTATGAAGCTCAATGAGGGCCTGGATTGCTTCTTCTACAGATGCCAACTGTATGAGTGCCATTTTACGATCTTTCCTGAAAATGACAGAAAAAACACAGAAAGTATTTAGAATTAATTGTTTCTAAACCTTCTTCCACCAGAAGACTTTATTGGACTGTTAAAATTTTTGCATGCCATGTTATATTTCTTAAAAGCAAAGACTTACTGAAAGAATTTAAAAGCCTTCACTGAACATCCAGCTTCTGTGAAAAGGTTCTTCAAATCATCCATTGTAACAGAAGGGCTGTGAAAACATTACAGGATATCAACTACATTAGCTCCACTTCTCAAATGAAGCACAGATTAACTCTGGTAGTCATCAATTCTCTTGAGTAATTATATTTCAAACAGAATTATCAAGCCAGGTAACAAAGACATGATTTGGAAGCGTCCAGGAAGATATTCAAGATTGACACATACATGTCCTCAAACAATGGAATTTTGTCTCTATCTTTGTTGGAAAAAAAAAATGGCACATGGGGCTGAGGATATAGCTCAGTTGGTAGAGTGCTTGCCTCACATGCACGAGGCTCAATCCCCAACATCCCCCCTATAACCGCCCCGCCCACAAAGGCATGTATATATAAAGGTCAAAAAATTCCTTCACTATATATTCTATCAACATGATTATTCTTCACACTGCTGACTCCAATAATTAACATTAGTACTTCCAAAGTTACTTCCCTAGGTCTGCCCTGTCTGCTACAGTCCAGAGTTCTATATCTTCAATTGTTTTCAGGGTAATGCTGAAAGCAGAATTGGGGTAGCCAAGCTTTGAGATGGTCCCCAATTACTTTTCCCTTTTAATATTCACACCCCTGGGGGAGTATTCCCCTCTTTTTTTTTTTTTTAGTTGTAGATGGACATAATACCTTTATTTTTATTTTTTATTTTTGGTACTGGAGCTTGAACTCAGGGGCACTCGACCACTGAACCACGTCCCCAGCCCTATTTTGTGTTTTATTATGTAGAGACAGGGTCTCACTGAGTTGCTTAGCGCCTCGCCCTTGCTGAGGCTGGCTTTGGACTCATGATTCTCCTATCTCAGCCTCCCTAAAGTGCTGGGATTACAGGCTTGCATCACCGTGCCCAGCTATAATACCTTTATTTTATTTTTTATTTTTAGGTGGTGCTGAGGATCAAACCCAGGGCCTCACATACACCAGACGAGCACTCTACCACTGAGTCACAACCCCAGCCCTAATAATCTCTTCTAAATGAATAGGAGATGACCTCTGTAATCCTTAGGATATAACAGAAATAACAATATGCTCCTTCCAATAATTGCACCCTTGCCCAGACTTTGATTTTGGTGCTGGAAACTAAACCCAGGACCTTGCACATGCTAAGCACATGCTCTGCAACTGAGCTATGCCTCTCCAACCCAATATTTTGATTGCAACCTTATGAAAAACACTCAGCTAATACTACCCAGCTAAGTCACCTTGAGATTCTTGATTCACTGTAGCAATATGAGATGAGTATTTGAATATTTATTTCTGTGCCAAGCTGTTAAGTTCTGCAGTGATCTGTTATGCAATAGTAGATAACCTTATAACACAGTGATCTATCACATGAGAGTCAACAGATGAGAAGTCTTAGATTCCTCATCTCATGCCTGTCAGCAAGAACAGTGTAGAGCAATCACTGGCTTTGCAGAGACAGATCTGAGCTCCCATTCTATTCCTCACTTACTGGGTATATAATTTTGAGTAAAATTACTTATCCCGAATCTCAGTTCCATCAACAAAATGAAACTAATGACCTTACTTCAAAGGTTGTTGTTGTTGTTACTATTATTATTTTTGGTACCAGGGGTGCTTAACCACTGAGCCACATCCCCAGCCTGTTTTATTTTTCATTGAGACAGGGTCTCACTAATTTGCTCACGGCATTGTTAAGTTGCTGAGGATGGCTTTGAACTTGCAATCCTCCTGCCTCAGCTTCCCGAGCTGCTGGGATTACAGGTGTGCACCACCGCAAATAGCTTCCATGGTTATTATATAGAAATTGACAAAGACAGAACATGAAAAGTGGTTACCAGGAGTTAGGAGGTAGGGAGAAATGGGGAGTTATTGCTTAGTGAATATAGTTTTAATTAGGGATAATGAAAAGTTTCTACAGCTAAAAGTGATGTATGCACAATAATGTGAATGTATTTAATGTGAATGCACACTGTATATTTAAAAGCACCCAAATGGAAAATGTAATGTTATATAAATCTTACAATTTTTTTAAACAAAAAATTGTTGGAACTTCCTCCCAAAAAAGGGTTGTTATGGAGATGAAATGACGCAACATGTAAAGCACCAGTGTAGTGCCCAAAACTTGGAAGATAGTTCAAATATGTTAAAATCCTTTCTTTCTTTTTTTTTTAAATATTTTTTTAGTTGTTGATGGACCTTTAATTTATTTATTTATATGTGGTGCTGAGAATCAAACCTAGGGCCTCACGCATGCTAGTCGAGCGCTCTACCACCAAGCCACAACCCCAGCCCCAATATCCTTTCTTTTTTATGGACATGCCCTATGCTAGCTGCAAATGTTGACTAGCTTCTGCATCATCTGTTGTATTTTAAAAGCTAACAATGAAAGGTCCATTTAGCTATTCCCCAGCAATGAGGTATTCAACTTCTAGATCCATGTACTCTAGCACTCTAGATTTTTTTTTCCTTAAATGACTCCTCCACAATTTCCTAGCTGGCATGAGATTCAATCCACTGCCCAAATCAGATTAATGGTTTCTCTTCATAGCCTAACTTGACCAGCAGGGAGGCTGGCATTCAACACCATTTTAAGTTATTATTTTCCTTTTCTATTTAGCTCCCTTTGGAGTGGGGGTGCTAGAGCTCTAACCCAGGTCTTTGAGCAGGGCAGGAAAGCAATGTACCACTGAACAACACTCCCAGCCCTTAGCTCACCACCACCTTCTTCTTTTTTTTTTTTGGTACCAGGGATTGAACTCAGAGGCACTCAACCACTGAGCCACATCCCCAGTCCTATTTTGTATTTTAGTTAGAGACAGGGTCTCACAGTTACTTAGTGCCTCGCCAATGCTAAGACTGGCTTTGAACTCACGATTCTCCTGTCTCAGCCTCCCAAGGTGCTGGGATTACAGGCATGTGCGCCAATGCGCCTGGCTTCAGCTCATCTTATTCTTAATAATGTCGCAGAACTTTAACCCAGTCTATCCCTTTAGTCTTTAACCCATTCTTCCCTATCATCCCACCTATAAAAACTTAAATGTACTACACAGTATGTAATTATATAAGAATATATTAAAATGTTAATTGGTGTAATACTGTAAGCTTGAGATTATGATTTCCATATGCACCTATGTCAATTTGGTTGAAATATTCACAGAACTGAAAACTTGGGACTTAAAAACAGGACAAATTTTCACACATACAAATACAAATACACTCCCCACAGCTTTTACTCCTCTTTCCAAAGCTTACCCCATTTGATAAATTAGTTTAAGATATACAAAACTGCTATTTCTATAAATCTAGGATTTCAAGAATTAGAACAGGAGTTGCCAAATGTTTTCCTTAAAGGGCCAGAATAAAAATCTCAGGCTTTGTGGGCCATATAATCTCTACTGCAGCTACTCAGCTTTGCTGTTGTAGTTAAAAGGCTGCCATAGGTATTCCGTAAATAAATGAGCATAGACAAAATTTACTTTATGACTTACACCAAACTTTAAGGAAGGGGAAATCTGAATTTTATACCACATTTTTTCCCCAACCACTTTAAATTATTTGCCCATAGACCGTACAAAAACAGCAATAGTTAATCCCTGAGTTAGAATCTGGTAACTGAAGAACACATCCAATAAAACACTGATTAACAGAGATCTCCCCAAAGTGGTTACAGGAAGATAATTTTTATAATAGCTTTTAAATAATCCATATATATAACATACTTATATGTATGCCTTTGTAGTTTGTAGATAAAAAGCAGAGGATTAATTTTTATGAAATTCTTAGATACACAGTTGCTTTTGCTATATTAGTTATTTAAAAGTTGTTACTTCTACAAAGGAATGGACAGGTATGTACCAATGGAGTATTTTCGCTTATATTTATTTTTATGCCCTTTTATTACTGAACAGCAACTAACACCAGTCATTTTCTATTTGAAATAAAAATGATTAAAACATTGGATCTTTCACTTTTGGAGAGTATGACTGGAGATATAATTAGAACAGCTTCCCTGTTTTACCTCTCCCAGACCACATACTATAGATTATTAATCACCTAAATAAGTAACTTATTAGGTACATACGGAATGTTGGAAAGATGCAGAGTGGCTGATGGTGGAAAGATATTCTGGAAGTTCTTAGAGCCAGGCTTTTTAAAGCGATGCAAAGGGCTATTGCTAAAATCCTTAGTCAGACCTTGGTCTTCTTGTCCCTCTCGAGGAAGCTGAACTGTCTGGTGTTTGGACAGTGTAGCACGAAGCACTTTTCCATAAAGTCTCTGACCACTTAAATGGTTCATTGCTAGTGTACAGGAGAAAAAGGAAGTTTCAATATTAAGATAGACTCTCAGTAATATGTGCTGAGTTATCATTATTTATTTTCATTTTGTCATTTAAAATTATAGTCAGTTGAGTGTTAAAAGATTTTTAAGGGGCTGGGGCTGTAGCTCAGTGGCAGAGCGCTTGCCTAGCATGCATGAGGCCCTGGGTTCGGTTCTCAGCACCACATATAAATAATAAATGAATAAAATAAAGATCCATCAACAACTAAAAATATATTAAAAAAAAGATTTTTAATTCCAAAATATTTTAAGGAAATTAAATAACCTCATTTTATTATAATGAAAGCAATTTAAAACAAACAAACAAAAAAGGACTACTTTCCATGCAGAGTGCTAGGAAGTTTCAGAATGCCTGGAACATAATAAGTACTAATGAGATGGTTACTGAATATACTAGTTTTATCCAAAGCAAAGTATTTCATGAGAAATAAGAGTAGTGATGTTTTCTTTTACTATTATTATTTTTTCTTTTGCAGTGCTGGGGATAGAACCCAGGACCTTGGGCACACTGGGCAAGCTAGTAGCTGCTCTACCTGAGCTACATTCCCTAGCCTCTGAGTAGCAATATTTTAATAGCCCCTGTTACAGTATGGCCTTAGAAAGATACTTTTTTATACCATCATTTGGAAGTTTGCCCAAACTTTTGAGCCACTCAACAGTTATAGAAAACTTAATTTAGAAGGGGGAAAAAAACCAAAATGAAACAAGTCATGTTTATTAGTTTAAACTTAATGGAAGATCACATAGATAAATGAACTTCAGACACAAGAGTAATTCATATAATTCAGAGAAAATATCTTTTAAACTTAAAAGTATAAGCAAGTACAAATAATAATGAAGACATTACCACCAGTAAGTACTCTTTAAATGTCATATTTCTAGTAGCTATACATTTGTTTATATTGAAGGAAAATTCAGGGGTAGGTTATCATCATCATATCATCATCATCATCACTACCACCACCACCACCATCACATTATTATTAATAAATAGTACCTAGCTGAGCTTGACTTGCATCTGCCATTTGAACCAAGGCATTTTCTTTCTTATTAAACATAATCTTCACTCTGTGTACATCACCGTATACTCCTAATTAAAAAGAGGCAAAACAAAACACTATTTAGTGCCTGATTATATAGTGTTTAATTAATTTTACTAATATATTTTTTTAAGACGGTATCTTTTCTCATACTATATACCATCATATGGCAATTTCATACATATTCACGGAAGTTCCAGATCTATTTATCTACTCAAGTTTTTCACTTGGATGTACCATAAACACTTCAAATTTAGTATGTTCCAAACAGATTCATCCCCACTTGGCTCTCCCTATCTTCAATGCTGAATAACTGTGGATAAATGGTACCACCATCCACACACATGCTTACTCTAATCAGACACCTGGGAGTCATCTTTTAACATCTCCCTTTCCTTAACACTTAGACCCATTCCATCACTACCACCCACTGATTCTATAGCCTAAATATCTCTTACATTTGTCCACTTCTCACAGTCCTCACTACCATCATAGCTATCACCATTTCCCATGAGATCATGAGAACTACCACAATGGCCTCTTAATTCATCGCATTACACTCAATTTTTTCTTAATTAGGAGTTCCCCAAAGTGGGTTCCACATCCCACAGAATGGACAAAATGATTCTTTGGGATGTGGGAAGAAAATAATCAAACTTTTTTTTGAGACAAGGTCTTGCTACACTGCCCAGGCTGGTATGAAACTCAAACAATTCTCTCCTCAGCCTCCTGAGTAACTAGGACTGTAGGCATGCACTGCCACACTGTTTCAAACTTTTTTTTTTGGTACCGGGGATTGAACTCAGGTATACTTGGCCACTGAGCCACATCCCCAGCCCTATTTTGTGTTTTATGTAGAGACAGGGTCTCACTGAGTTGCTTAGCGCCTCCCTGCTGCTGAGTCTGGCTTTGAACTTGTAATTCTCCTGTCTCAGCCTCCCAAAGTGCTGGGATTGATTACAGGTGTATGCTTTTCAAATTTAAAACAAAAAGACAAGCATTCCAAATTTGCTGCCCTTCTCAGCAATGACAAGTGTCTGAAGTAGATATTCTTTAAAAATTAAACATACACAATCTGCTTTTCAGGGTATGGGTGATATTTTTTTTTTTAATCAGCAAGTTCACTTTTTAAATTTTTAATATTTTTGTTTAGTTGCTGACAGACCTTTACTTATTTATTTATATGCAGTGTGGAGAATTGAACCCAGTGCCTCACACATGCTAGGCAAGTGCTCTACCACTGAGCTACAACCCCAGCCAAAGTAAGTTTGCTTTTAAAGAGTCATAAGAAGATGTATTATTAATTTTCATAATTTTATTACTGAAAATTACCTAAATTTGCATTACTAAAAACCTTTTACATTGACTGCAAGTGAGCATAAGGGATATCTTTTTCTTTCTTTCGAATGAGGTTTTCTTTTTTTTTTGGTACTGGAGATTGAACTCAGGGGCACTCGACTACTGAGCCACATCCCCAGCCCTATTTTGTGTTTTTTTTATGTAGAGACAGGGTCTCACTGAGTTGCTTAGCACCTCGCTGTTGCTGAGGCTGGCTTTGAACTCGCGATTCTCCTGTCTCAGCCTCCCTAAGTGCTGGGATTACAGGCTTGAGCCACCACACCCAGCTTGAATGAGGTTTTCTAAGTGAGGGGAGGAAGAGTTTTAAATTGGACTGTGATGATAGCTGCATAATTGTGTATTTACTAAAAAAAAAAAAAATCAGTGAAAGCAGGTAAATTGTATGGTTGTAAATTAAACCTCCAAAAACGCTGTTAAAAAACCCTATCAATGCTCAACGAATTTAGAAACAAACTTCTTTATTTTTATTCTTTTAGTTGTAGATGGACACAATGTATTTATTTTATTGCTTTGTATGTGGTGCTAAGGATCATACCCAGGGACTCATGCATACAAGGCAAGCGCTCTACTGCTGAGCTACAATCCCAGCCCAGAAACAAATTTCTTATCTTAAGAAAAAAATCTTAAAAATGCAGAATATCAGAGAGTTGCAACTTAGTTTTTGAACACATTCAAAATAACACTTTTCATTCAAGATGTACTGATTTAGCAGTAAAAAGAATGTTTCTAGATGAAGTACAACAAATATTATTGGATTAGACTCAAAAACTAGTACAATAATTAATGAAGTACATTAACAATGGAACACTTCCATTTAGATCATGTTTTATCCTTGGAATACTGAGCTAAAATTAACAACAAAATCTTATATACAATAAATCATACTAAATTGTATTCCTCGCAACATATTCTTTAATGCAAAAAGATTTTGTCATTAAGAAAACTTCTTAAAATAGGAAACATTATTGATTTTGTTGCTCTCATATTTCTATGCTTGTGTACTTACACTATATATAATGAGCACAGTAAAAGATGAAATTTATAAATATTTTAATTTTCCATAAACAGACATGCTTAACTTTCTTTATAAACCAAAAGGGAAAAACTGTTAGAAAGTATAGAAGCTATCTTTAAAACATGACTCTCATTAAGACACACTGTTACATAAAAACTATTTAATGCCTTCATACTTCTCTTAGGGAACCAAATTCCTTCATACAGCTTACAAACCTCTTCATGATCTTGCCTTTATGCATCTGCTCAGCTTCAATATTTTTCTTTTTTATACTCTTCATTAGGATTCCTTCTCTTCCATGTACTAGGAAATCTCACCCACTATTAGTAACTGAAAAGACATTTACCCTCCTCACTTCTCCCTGGCTAACTCGTTCTCATTTATCCTAAGTCAGCTTAACTATCATTTCTACTTATTCCCTCACAGCTAGGTTAGGACTCTCTGTTTTACGCACCCACTTACAACCATTATTTTCCATAGTATAAAACTTTATTGTAATTACTTGTCTTATTCACTGCTCTACCCTCAGTATCAAGTATGAAATATTAAATGAATCAAATGTACTCAATTCATATCTATACATGATGTTAAAAACAATAAAAATGAACTTACCAAATAGGATAAAAAGCCCATGTGGTGTGATAAGCTGTTCAAAAAGGATAATACAAAATATTAAGTGTCTTAACTAAATAATTTAAATAAAATTTTAAAATAATTTTATTATAATGTAATAAACACAGTTGATTTTGCTTAAGGCATTATTTTATATGCTTCTGTATATGCTCATGATGAACAAACTTAAGCTTTTTTTGCAGGGTGGGGGGCATAAACCCAGGGCCTCAGACATGCTAGGCAAGTATTGAGATACACCCTCAGCCCTTTTTATGTTTGTTTTGAAACATATCACTAAATTGCCCAGGCTGTCCTTGAACTTGTGATTCTTTTGCCTCAGCTTTCCAAGTAGCATGCACAGCCAAACTTAAAGCATTTTGATCTAAATACAACCCTAGCTCAGAAGTCACTACATCTCTCTTTTTTGGGGGGATGGGGGCAGAGGGTGGGGAGGGTACTGGGGATTGAACTCAAGGGCACTTGACCACTGAGCCACATCTCCAGCCCTATTTTTTGTATTTTATTTAGAGACAGGGTCTCACTGAATTGCTTAACACCTCACTTTTGCTGAGGCTGGCTCTGAGCGCTCAATCCTCCTGCCTCCCAAGCCACCCAGACCACCAGGACCAGAGCATCCAGCTAATATCTCTCTTCTTGAAAGACTATTTACATACAATAGTTCTCAACTCACATCAGGATTGAGATTGGTGACAAGTAGAACAGAATTTCCTGGTATACCACTTGCCCCAGGAATGGCCATCCTTCCAGTGACAGCAGAGGAGGTGAGGGTGAGAGGACCAAGAGCTCCAGGAACAGCTGGGACTGACAGACCTTTTAAAAACATCAAAAGCATTTCATACTCTAGTTATCTGAAGAACTTAACAGTTGATATGATGAAGTATATAAATAAATTTATAAAAACAAACATATGGAAGAAAGTGTGTCAAGCTACCATAAAGAATATGAAAGGCCAGTTTTCTGCCCTATAGAGTCTGTCTAGAAACTGAGTTTCTTATTTGTTGAAACCATTTACTCAGTACTTTACCACACTTGACTGAGTAACTGAAATCATTGGTCTTTAAAAAAAGAAGAAGAAAAAAAGTTATTAAGACTTCTCAGAGGCTCTATCAACTACAAGCACTCCTGCTATCAATAAATATATTAGAAAGCATCTTTCTTTCATTTTTGTTTTGGTACTGGGGATTGAACTCAAGGGTACTCGACCACTGAGCCACATCCCCAGCCCTATTTTGTGTTTTATGTAGATACAGGGTCTCACTGAGTTGTTTAGCACCTCGCCACTGCTGAGGCTGGCTTTGAACTCGCAATTCTCCTGTCTCACCCTTCCTTACGTGCAGGGATTACAAGCGTGAGCCACCGCGCCCGGCTCCAGGAAAGTATTTTTTAGTCCTTCAGCAGAAACCACAAACAGATGCTGGGTAGTTCTATATGCCAGTCTAAATTTTGTCACCTTATTAAGTGCTAAATAAATATTAAGGTAATAGATTTATGAGAATTCAATATTCTTGTGTAGAATTTTTTCCAGAGCTCTCTACTCTCATAGATATTCTGAAGTCATTGAATGTTTTATAATACTGTAATACTGAAATTATACTTGAACCAATTCCTTAATTTGCTGATTTTTTTCTTTTGGTGGTACTGGGATCAAACCCAGGGCTTTACGCATGGTAGGCAAACTCTCAAATACTGAGCTATAACCCCAGCCCAATTTGTTGATTCTTTAAGCTCAATTCTTTGTAACAGTCTGACCACTAATTTACTAATACTGTGCAATTAAATTGCAATATGTTTTAATCATTCAGCCTATTCTGCTTGAGAAGCTAAGAAGGTCTTTACTACCATTATCCATACTGACTATGCAAATATATTCTCAGGTTGACTGCTTTTTCATGAAATCTACACATATAATCCTTTCTCCATCTCCTCCAATTCAATACTGCAACTTTTGCTACTGTCTCTATTATGTATTAACTAAGGGTACAGCTTAGCACCACTGTGTATATTATATATCAGATCTTAAAAGTTTTAAGTCAGGAGCCTTCTTTATTCACTTTTTATCTTTCTTAATATCTATTACTGTGTTTTATACACAGATCGTCTCTAAAAAAAATATCTAAAATGAGAGAAAACACATTGCTGCTTCCAATGTCTACTAATTAAACTCTGGAGAGCTTCAAATAAATAAAAACTATGTTTTTAGCAGATTATGTACAATGGTCACTTAGATAAATTAAGGTGTACTAGAAACCAACAAAAAACTAAAACTTAAACCTCAAACTTCATATCACTTTTTCTTTAACTCTATCCTCTCCATCAGAGAGAGAATAGTTCAAATTCTCAGAATTAGAATCTTAGGATATTAATTTAAAGTATAGCTACACTCATGAATTAGCTGGAATCTAGAAATATGATGCATAAATTTGGCTTCATACAATGCCATTCCCCTAAATTACCAACTTCAGTGTTTTCCTTACAGAGACAAAACTATACAAATTCATTTTGTTTACTATTTATAAAATTGGAGTCCTTATCAAAGTACTGATCAACTTCCACTTCTTAATTATTTCCATTAGCTAAAGTGAAAAAAAATCCTTTGAAATAAAAAACATGCATATCCTTCAGTGGTACTCCCCAATGAGGGCTGGGGATTTAGCTCAGAGGTAGAGCACTTATGTAGCATGTGCAAGGCCCTGGATTCAATCCCTAGCACTGCAAAAACAAAAACAAAACAAACACTAAGTGCAGTGAAAATAGATTTCTCAAGTTGAACAGTAAATGTTTATTAAGTAAAATATTTACTGATTGCATACTGTATATTCAGTACCTTCAAAGGAACTGAAGACACAAACATAAATAAAGTTCAGGTCCGGTTCAACACAGAATCAGTAAGTCTATCATTAAAGACTGAATGAAACAGCTCATACATATTTGTAACAATTTGATTAAAAATAATTTAATGTAGCCAACTTACAGTTATCTGTGCCAATGGCAAATATAAGTGATGCAGAACATACAATGGAATGACTGAAATTCAGATTGGAACCAGAGAAAATTACATGTAAATAAGTACTGTGTACTATTTACTGTGTACTGACTGTGTACTACACAAGTCACTTCTGTGGTTGATAAGCCTAATGCTTTATTTTCTGGTACTAGGGACTGAGCCCAGGGGTACCTAACTACTTAGCCACATCTCCAGTCCTATTTTATATTTTATTTAGAGACAGGGTCTGGCTAAATTGCTGAGATTGACTTTGAATTTCCATCTTACTGCCACTATCTTCTGAGCAGCTGGGATTATGGGCGTGCACCGCCACACCCAGCTGACCCAATGTTTTTATTCTACATTCCTCAAAATTTTCATTTTTCATCTTGATAAGTTCCTGGAAAATCATTGAAAATTATTTCAAAATCAACTTAAAAGATTCACCTGTAGCTTGAGGAAATCCAATGGCTGGGGCAAATCCAGCAGCCCCTGCATATGGTGAAGAAATTATACCTGGTGCACCTAGTGAGGAAGAAAAGAGAAGCTAAAATAAATACACTACCGTCTGTGAATATGCTAACCAAAGCAATATAAAATGGCTATACTGGAGTATATTATAGAAAAAGAGAAAAAATATTACAGAATAAATATCTGTAAAACAGGCAATCTTTAAAGTAGAAGAGCCTCTGCCATCTTTAGGGTACAGTTTAGCTGTTCAGTCAGTCTGGACTAGGCTGAGATTTCTGGCTCTTGTTTAGAGCCTTTTTTTTTTTCTGTATGAACAGTTATCAAATACTCATTAAAATGTACTCTAATTGTGGGGGATTGTGATGATAAAAAGAGGTATGAGATTAAATCCTTGTCTGAGAGGCTTACAAAATATAAGTACGAATTACAGATTAATACGATGAGGGTCATCTAGTGGTGTAAATGGGAATGTACTGTAAGTGGACTAAGAAGGAGTCAAGGGATTTACTATGAGTTGGAGAAGGTTTCTGTGGAGGTAAGGGAAAGTTTGAGCTACACATCATGTAACTGAAAGGCACAATGCTTAGTGTGTACCAGATGATAAAACAAATACTGGTCTTATCTTTCCTCTAAGAAGTCTGGTGACTGTATCAACAAAAAACAGGAGATAATTCCAATGAAGGAGTCAGCTCTTATAGAACAATAGTGAATTTGGTTTGGAACATGTCTAATTTGAAGTGATAGATATTCAAATGGAAATGCTCAAGTGGAAAACAAGGGGCAAACTCAGAATAATTATCACAATCAAACACACAGATTTGTAATCATCTGTGTTGAAATAGTTGTGAAAATCGTACAAATGAGAGCTCCACAAAAGGGCCAAAGACGAATATAGAACGGAGTCCAAAACAGAGCCTGTGAGTATTAGTACACTTCAGCAGAAGGAAGAGGACTATCCCACAGCAAAGAAAAAGAGAACTGACCAAGAAATAGGGGGAGGCAGCCGGGCGTGGTGGCTCATGCTTGTAATCCCAGCACTTAGGGAGGCTGAGGCTGGAGAATCGCGAGTTCAAAGCCAGCCTCAGCAATAGCGAGGCGCTAAGCAACTCAGTGAGACTCTGTCTCTACATAAAACACAAAATAGGACTGGAGACGTGGTTCAGTGGTCGAGTGCCCCTGAGTTCACTCTCCAGTACAGAAAGAAAAGAAAAGGAAAGAAGGAAAGAAGGAAAGAAGGAAAGAAGGAAAGAAGGAAACAGGGGGAAAAGGCAGTGAATTATATAGTACCTTCGAAGCCAGAGGAATAAAGTTTCAAATAGGGTAAGGAGGACCTTCAATAAAAGTCACCCTAAATAAGTGAAAAAGGTGTAATTGTTTTAGAAAATATACATTGCAACAGTTTTTAGACTGTTTAATGACAGGAATATGAACATATTTATAGGCAAAAGTATGTAAGCTACATTAAAAGCTTATATAATTTCACTCTCTTCCCTAAAGAACTGTTTAACTTAAATATGTAGCTGTAATTTATAATCATTCAACAAAATGTAGATCTGCAGGACAGAACCAGCAGAGAACTGATAAAGTACAAAAAACAGGCTGACAAAATAAATGATGAAATATAGGAGATTGAGATCTACTCAACAATATACTGAAAGCATATTATTTTTTTTTATTGCTGAGAAATCACTGAACAAAGCAGATATGAATCTCTGTCTTTGCTAAACTTGTACACAAGTAGACTCAAGATCATCAGTAAAATGATTCATTTTTATAACAGAAAGCATTATATTTAGGCATTGAAGGAAGATTTAATGAATCTTTAAAATAAAACTGGGCATGCCCCTCTCCATAATCCCATAATCACACTGACTGGGAGGCTGAGGCAGGAAGTTCAAAAATTTAAGGCCAGCCTGGGCAACTTAATGAGACCCTGGCTCAAAATAAAATTTTTAAAAGGGCTCAGTAGTAGAGTGTTTGCTTAGCATATATGAGACCCTGAGTTCAATCACCACAACCAGAAAGAAAAAGAAAAAAAGAAAAAGATAAATGAGTAAATATGAAAAGTTTTACTTCAATTAAACATAAGAAGATATAAGCAGACTGTATCACTGTTGCTGCCAAGCATTCACTTGTCCCTTTCTTAAAATTCTGGCCAGTCATGTGACGCTGCAGTGCCTTCTGGGGGAAAAGCATGCATTTCTAAGTAATTCACACTGGATTTGATTATGTCGTATGTTTTTGCAAGGAATAAAGGCAGAAATGACATGCCACAGAAGCTTTAAAAGGCATTTAAAGTTTACATCAGCTCTCTTATTCTTTATGCTCTGCCATAAAGAATGTCAGGACACCTTCCACTGGGTCCTATATCAGGAGAGTGGAGGAGCGCTGTGATAGTTGATTCATAGCTGCTGCTAAGGCATGTTAGAAAAATGTTAATTGCCATAAAGTGCTGATGAGGGCCAGTTTTCAAGCACAGCAAAGTGGCTGATACAGATGGCTATGGGGAGTGAAGCAGAACAGTAGCCAATAAGCATTAGAGAAATAAGGAAAATTCTGAGATAACCATCACAGAACATTTAATACAGAACCCTTACCCCCCCAAAAAAGAAAAAAAAAAAACAACTGACAAGCAAATATCAAAACTAAATTTTAAATCATTTCCAAGCATAACATGATTAATAAGAATATTTAATTTTGATAAAAGGATGATTTATAAAAAGTTTCTATGAATTTATACTCCTCAAATGAGCACAACCAGAAACATTTTAGAAAAGTAACCTGCTAGACAATAACCTAGTATCATTATTTTGTAAGAAGATAATGTAGGTCCAGCCAACAGGAGACCAGGGACTGCTAGCCGCTAGCCACTGGGGAGCCCAAACTCAGGGTAAGAGTCCCCGCAGAGACCCTAGCGTGAGGCAGCTCCCCGCCTGGGACCACCCCAGTTCCGCTCCAGAGTTCCTGTGGATCGGCAGGAGCCAAGAGGGCCCTGATCTACCCTCAGGAACCTCCACGGTTGTCCAGCCAAAGGGAGACCAGGTGCTGCTAGCCACTAGCCACAGAGGAAGGCACACCCACATGCAGAGATCCCAGCATGAAGAGGTCCCACCCAAGTGCGCACTGGGCCCGCCTCAGTTCCGCTCCAGAGTTCCTGTGGTCAGGCAAGACAGAAGGCCCAAAACTGCCCTTAGGGAATGCCAGGGGTGCCCAGTTGAAGGCAGACCAGAGCCTGCTAGCCTCCAGCCCCAGGGGAGCTCACACTCACTGTAAGGGCCGAACACAGACTCTCCTGCTTGTGACCCTGCCTACGTGAGATCTGGGCTTGCCTCTGGTTCCCCTCCAGAGTTCCTGTTCACCAGCAAGAGTGCAAGAGAGGGGAAAAACAGCCCTCAGGGGCCGCCTCAGGAGCCCGGCCAAGGCCACTCCCACTGCCCTCTAGAGGTACATCCACTACCTCCACCACCAACTTTAGTGGCAGTAGTGCCCATCTGGGGACACTGGGGGAACAGAAGTAGCTCCAAGGTGAGACACAGGTAATCTGGAGTGTCAATACAAGATTATAGGATAGAAGCTGCAACACTTCAGATGGGTATTTCAAGAAAGGAAGACACACAATCAACATGAAATAACAAGGGAAGAAAGTGCCCCAAATAAACCTGGATACCACTGTAACAGAATCCATTGACAGCACAGTTGTTGAAATGTCAGAGAAAGAATTCAGAATGTACATAATTAAAATGATTAGCAAACTAAAGAATGACATAAGTGAACAATTACAGGCAAAAATTGATCAATCCAACAAAGAAATAGGTGAGCAAATAAAGGCAACCATCGATCTTTCTAACAAGGAGATAAGAGCAATTTCAAGTAGCAAAAGATACTTTAAGAAACAGCTAGAGACTGTGAAAAAAAAAAAAAAATCAGAAATACTTGAAATGAAGGAAACAATACACCAAATAAAAAACTCAATAGAAAGCATCACCAGTAGACTAGATCACCTGGAAGACAGAACCTCAGATAATGAAGACAAGATATACAATCTTGAAAATAAACTTGACCATACAGTGAAGATGGTAAAAAATCATGAACAGACATACAAGAAATGTGGGACACCATCAAAAGACCAAATCTAAGATTTATTGGGATAGAAGAAGGCACAGAATTTCAAACCAAAGGAATGCACAATCTCTTCAATGAAATAATATCAGAAAACTTCCCAAATATGAAAAATGAAATGGAAAATCAAATACAAGAGGCTTACAGAACACCAAACGTACAAAATTTCAGCAGATCTACACCAAGGCACATTATAATGAAAATGCCCAACATACAGAATAAGGATAGAATTTTAAAGGTCGCAAGAGAGAGAAACCAGATTACATACAAGGGGAGACCAATTTGTATCTCAGCAGATTTTTCAACCCAGACACTAAAAGCCAGGAGATAATGGAATAACATATTCCAAGCCCTGAAAGACAATGGATGCCAACCAAGAATCCTATATCCAGCAAAACTGAGCTTCAGATTTGATGACAAAATAAAAACCTTCCGTGGTAAACAAAAGTTAAAAGAATTTACAGCAAGAAAGCCTGCACTACACAGCATTCTTGGCAAAATATTCCACGAGGAGGAAATGATAACCAACAATAAAAATTTACAAAGAGAGGAACTACACTAAAGGAAAGACCATTCAAAAGAGAAAACAACTCAAGGTAAAAACCAAAAACAAACCAAAATGACCGGAATTACAAATCATACCTCAATAATAACCCTGAATGTAAATGGCCTAAATGCACCAATTAAAAGACATAGACTGATAGACTGGATCAAAAAAAAAAAGACTCAACAATATGCTGTCTTCAAGAGACTCATCTTACAAGAAAAGACATCCACAAACTGAAAGTGAAAGGGTGGGAAAAAACATATCACTCACATGGATCCCACAAACAAGCAGGAGTTTCCATCCTCATATCAAATAAAGTGGACTTCAAACCAAAGATGGTGAAAAGAGAAAGAGGGTCATTTCATACTTCTTAAGGGAATCATACATCAACAAGACATAACAATCATAAATATCTATGCCCCAAATAACGGGGCTTCTACGTATGTCAAACAAATCCTTCTCGAATACAAGAATCAAATAGACCACAACACAATAATACTTGGAGACTTTAACACAGCTCTCTCACCATTGGATAGACCTTCCAAACAAAAACTTAATAAAAAAACCATAGACCTCAATGAAACTATGAATAATTTAGACTTAACAGACATACATAGTGTTCCATCCATCGAGTGAATACACTTTTTTCTCAGCTGCACATGGATCCTTTTTCAAAATAGATCATATGTTATGCCACAAAGCCAGTCTTAGCAAATACAAAAAAATAGAGATTCTACCCTGCATTCTATCCAACCACAATGGAATGAAATTACAAATCAATGACACATTAAAAAACAGAAACTACTTCATCACCTGGAAACTAAATAATATGCTATTGAATGATGCATGAATAACAGAAGACATCAAGGAAGAGATAAAAATATTCTTAGAGGCAAATGAAAACTCTGATACAACATATCAAAATCTCTGGGATGCCATGAAGGCAGTGCTAAGAGGAAAGTTCATAGCACTAAACTCATTCATTAGAAGTAAAAGTCAAAAAATAAATGAATTGACACTTCGTCTCAAAGCCTTAGAAAAAGAAGAACAAATTAACACCCAAAGAAGTAGAAGACAGGAAATCATCAAAATTAGGGTTGAAATCAATGAAATTGAAACAAAAGAAACAATTCAAAAAATTGACAATACAAAAAGCTGGTTAATTGAAAAACTAAACAAAATTGACAAACCCTTAGCCACCCTAACAAAAAGGAGGAGGGAGAAAACCCAAATTACTAAAATTTGTGATGAACAAGGAAATATCACGACAGACACTACTGAAATACAGAGGATAATTAGAAACCATTTTGAAAATTTATACTCCAGTAAAATAGAAAACCCTGAAGACACCGACAAATTTCTACAGGCATATGACCTACCCAAACTGAACCAAGAGGACATATACAACTTAAACAGATCAATTTCAAGCAAGGAAATAGAAGATGCCATCAAGAGCCTTCCAACCAAGAAAAGCCCAGGTCCAGATGGATTCTCAGCTGAGTTCTACAAGATTTTCAGAGAAGAACTAATACCAATTTCTCCTCAAACTATTTCATTAAATAGAAAAGGAAGGAACCCTTCCAAACTCATTCTATGAGGCAAGTATCACCCTCTTTCCAAAAACAGACAGAGACACATCAAAGAAAGAAAACTTCAGATCAATATCCCTGATGAAAATAGATGCAAAAATTCTCAATAAAATTCTGGCAAATCACATACAAAAACATATCAAAAAAATAGTGCACCATGATCAAATGGGGTTCATCCCAGGGATGCAAGGTTGGTTCAACATACGGAAATCAATTAACGTAATACATCACATCAATAGACTTAAAGATAAGAGTCATATGATTTTGTCAATTGATGCAGAGAAGGCATTTGACAAAATACAACACCCTTTTATGCTCAAAACACTAGAAAAACTTGGGATAGTAGGAACATTCCTCAACTTTGTAAAAGCTATCTATGTTAAACCCAAGGCCAACATCATCCTAAATGGAGAAAAATTGGAATCATTCCCTCTGAAAATGGGAACTAGACAGGGATGCCCTCTCTCACCACTGCTATTCAACATAGTCCTTGAAACACTAGCCAGAGCAATTAGACAGATGAAAGAAATTAAAGGGATATGAATCAGAAAAGAAGAACTCAAACTAGAAACAAACCGCACTATTTGTGGATGACATGATTCTATACTTAGAGGATCCAAAAAATTCTACCAGAAAACTTTTAGAACTAATAAATGAATTCAGCAAAGTAGCAGGATATAAAATCAACACCCACAAATCAATTGCATTTCTATACATCAGTGATAAACCCTCTGAAAGAGAAATTAGGAAAACTGTCCCATTCACAATAGCCTCAAAAAAAATAAAATACTTGGGAATCAATTTAACAAAAGAGGTGAAAGACCTCTACAATGCAAACTACAAAACACTGAAGAAAGAAACTGAAGAAGACCTTAGAAGATAGAATAATCTCCCATGCTCCTGGATAGGCAGAATCAATATTGTCAAAATGGCCATACTTCCCAAAGCACTATATAGATTCAATGCAATCCTAATTAAAATCCCAACATCATTCCTTATAGAAATAGAAAAGGCAATCATGAAATTCATTTGGAAGAATAAGAAACCCAGAATAGCCAAAGCAATCCTTAGCAAGAAGAGTGAAGCAGGAGGCATCACAATACCAGACCTCAGATTATACTACGAAGCTATAGTAACAAAATCAGCATGGTACTGGCACCAAAATAGATATGTAGACCAATGGTATAGAACAGAAGACAGAGAGACCCACATAAATACAGTTATCTTATACTAGACAAGGGTGCCAAAAACATATATTGGAAAAAAGATAGCCTGTTCAACAAATGGTGCTGGGAAAACTGGAAATCCATATCCAGCAAATTGAAACTAAACCCCTATCTCTCATCATGCACAAAATTCAACTAAAAGTGGATCAAGGACCTGGGAATCAGACCAGAGACCCAATGCCTAATAGAAAAAATAGGCCCAAATCTTCATCATGTTGGATTAGGACCATACTTCCTTAACAAGACTCCTATAGCACAAGAAGTAAAATCAAGAATCAACAAATGGGATGGATTTAAACTAAAAAGCTTCTTCTCAGCAAAAGAATCAATGAAGTGAACAGAGAGCCGACATTCTGGGAACAAATCTTTGCCACACACACATCCGACAGAGCACCCATCTCCAAGATATATAAAGAACTCAAAAAGCTTAACACCAAAAAAAAAAACTAATAACCCAATCAATAAATGGGCCAAAGAGCTGAACACAAATTCCACAGAAGAAGATACACAATCCATCAACAGACATATGAAAAAAATGTTCAACATCTCTAGCAATCAGAGAAATGCAAATCAAAACTACCCTAAGATTTCATCTCACTGCTTGCATACTACTGCTGGGAATGTAAAACGGTGCAGCCCCTGTGGAAGACAGCAGGGATGTTAATAAAAAATTAACATATGAAAAAAAAAAGATTTCATCTCACGCCAGTCAGAATGGCAATTATCAAGAATACAAGCAACAATAAGTGTTGGCAAGGTTGTGGGGAGAAAGGCATGCTCATACACTGTTGGTGGAACTGCAAATTGGTACAACCAATCTGGAAAGCAGTATGGGGATTCCTTAGAAAACTTGGAATGGAACCACCATTTGAGCCTGCTATTCCACTACTCGGTCTATACCCAGAAGACTTAAAAACAACAAACTACAGTGCTATAGCCACTTCAATGTTTATAGCAGTTCAATTCACAATAGCTAAACTGTGGAACCAACCTAGATGCCCTTCAATAGATGAATGGATAAAGAAACTGTGGTATATATACACAATGGAATATTACTAAGCAATAAAAGAGAATAAAATTATGGCATTTACAGGTAAATGGATGGAGATGGAGAATATCATGTTAAGTGAAGTAAGTCAATTTCAGAAAACCAAATGCCGAATGTACTCGTTGATAAGTGGATGCTGATCCATAATGTGGGGAAGGTCATGGGAACAATGGTGGAACTCTGTTCACAGGGGTATAAGAGGGGAGGGGGCATGGGGACAGTAAAGGTGGTGGAATAGGATGGTCATCATAGCCCTAACTTTATGTATGACTGCATATATGTTGTGATTCTATACAACTTACAACTAGAGAATTGATATGTTATCCTCTATATACAATGAATCAAATTGCACTGTTATCATGTAAGCCTAAATAGAATAAATAAATTAAATATGAAAAAAAAGAAGATAATGTAAACCTTTAAAAAATGGTTTAAGATTTGAATAACTAACAGATATTTTACACCTGGAAATGTACCAACATGACAGCAATCAAGGCAATACAAATTAAAACAGGGTAACATTTCACCTATGAAATCAGTTTATTGCATAATTTATAATAGTGAAATTCTAAAGAAACTAGCTAAATATTCCAATTGGAGAATAATTCAATAAATTATGAGTTACTAGGCAAAATATAACACCATTTAGTATTAATAGTATGCACTATAAAAGTAATTACATTAAAAATTTTGCTCAAAACAAAGAAATGTTAATCATTCTAATATGATTATTAAACATTGGTGTACTGAATTTTCACAATGTACTCCATAAATATGGATATTATGTGTCAATTTTACAAAGGACTATATAGTAGATAATACTATTGCAAAGATTTTAATTTCCGGCATGGTGGCACATACCTTGTAATCCCAGTGACACAGGAGGATTACAAGTTTGAGGCCAACTTGGGCAATTTTGTGAGACTGTCTCAAAATAAAAAAGCATATTATGGGGATGTAGCTCAGTGGTAGAGTACCCCTGGGTTCAATCCCCAGCACCACCAAAAAGAGAAAAAAATGTTTTTATTCATAATAAATACTCAATGAGTACTTAGAAGAAAAGAGTATTATGCCTACAAATTACTCTCAAATGGTTTGAAGATGGGGAAAATAAACAAACAAATCAGAGAGATGATACAGTAAATATGGTACAACGCTAATGATTGTGGAATCTGAATGAAAGAGTTCTTAGTGCTGTTCTTGCAGTTTATTTCAAAATAAAGTTACTAAAATACCAAAAATTTTAGAACATAAGTATGTATATTTACAACCTCAGAATAACATAAGATTTCTTAAATGAAACCCAAAAAGAACAAATATAAAGAAAATAATATACAAATTTAACTGCATAAATCAGTAAGCCTAAACATGAAGAAACTATGAATGATCTACAAATGGCAGGTAATCGGAAAACAATGAATTCCCACAAATAAATAAAAAATACAAATAAGAAACCAAACACAAAAGTAGATAAAAGAATCAAACAAAATTTATAAGGGAGGATGGCAAATAAAAATATGTTCAACTTCACTGGAATCAGGAAAATGCAAATGAAAACTACAATGTTAAGGTATTGTTTTATACACACCAGAATAATAAAAATTAAAACATTCCACAATGAAGGGTATATATGGGTAGAATCCTTTCAAAACAATATGGCACTATAGCCGGGCGCAGTGGCGCACGCCTGTAATCCCTGCACTTTGGGAGGCTGAGACAGGAGAATCGCAAGTTCAAAGCCAGCCTCAGCAACAGCAAGGCACTAAGCAACTCAGTGAGACCCTGTCTCTACATAAAACACAAAATAGGGCTGGGGATGTGGCTCAGTGGTTGAGTACCCCTGAGTTCAATCCCCAGTACCAAAAAAACAAAAACAAAAAGAAACACAATATGGGGCTGGGACTGTTGTTCAGCGGTAGAGAGCTTGCCTCACATGCGTGAGGCCCTGGGTTCCATCCTTAGCATTACATACAAAGCAATAAAATAAAGACATTGTGTCCATCTACAACTAAAAAAATATTTTAAAAAAACAACAATATGGCAATATGTAGTACAACTGAAAAAATACATACTCCATGACTCAATAATTCTTTGCAGATACATGCTTTCTAGAGAAAATTCTTGTCCAGAAGACACATATAAGAATGTTTATAGTAGTATTATTCACAATAACCTCAAATTAAAAACAACTCAAATATCAATAATAAAGTGGATTAACAAGCTGGTACATTCATCCAGTGGAAAATACATGTGACTGTACTGACAATGAATGAGCCATAGTTCCATGTATAAATATGGATGAATCACAAATGCCTAATGTGAAATAAGCCATAAAATAAAAACAGCATGATTCCATTTATGTAAAAGTTCTAAATACAGGTGAAAAAACTGAAGTAGCATTTAGGGCTACATAATAAAAGCACTTAAAAAAATAGAAAAGAAAAAGAATTAGTCAATATATTGGGGGTTGCAGTTATCTTGGGGCAGGAAAAGTGGAAAAACAATCCATGAAGAAGGGTGCAGGGGTGATTCTTCAGTATGCATACACATTTTCTTTCTTTCTATTTTTGTTTTATCTAAAAATATGGACTTTTTAATTTTTTAAAAATTTTCTGTAGCTGTAGATGGACAGAATGCCTCCATTCTATTTGTTCATTTTTATGTGGTGCTAAGGACCAAACCCAGTGCCTCACAAGTGCTAGACAAGCACTCTGCCACTGAACCACAGCCCCAGCCAAACGTTTTATTTCTTAACCTGGAAGTCATGGCATGGGTATTTTAAAATACATTTACTTGTTTTATAAATTATTTTATAGGTATATATCACTAAAAACAGGAACAGAATGCTTATGACTCAGGCCTAGAAACTTTTTTTTTTTTGGTACTGGAGATTGAACTCAGGGGTACTCGGCCACTGAGCCACATCCCCAGCCCTATTTTGTGTTTTATGTAGAGACAGGGTCTCGCTGAGTTGCTTAGTGCCTCGCCATTGCTGAGGCTGGCTTTGAACTCACGATTCTCCTGTCTCAGCCTCCCTAAGTGCTGGGATTACAGGCTTGCGCCACCGCGCCCGGCTTGGCCTAGAAACTTTTGACTGTACTGAGTCAAAAGGTTGTCCTGCAACCTTTAAAAATAAAATAGCCAGTGAGGAAGGAATGAAGTAGGGAGAATGTGGTGCTGCAGAAGCCAAGAGAGAAAAGGAGAGAATAGTGAACTGTGTCAAAAATTAGTGATAGGCAAAAAAGAGAAACTTTCACACAATATGTAAAGCGTATTTTTCTCTGATGAGTCACTCAGGATGGAAACATTATTTAGCAATGACTACACATTTATTAATAACAATAAAGAAGAATGTGAATATTGATACTCAATATTCAGAAAGCAAAATTTTCAATCATATTTTTCAAATGTCCTACTCCTACAATATAAAACATTAATTACACCAAGAGTATATATTTAGTTATTAGAATAAACACAATTTTGCATTTGATAGCCCCGTTTTGGCAAACATGAATTTGCCCCAACTATAATCATTTGTTATTAAAATGATAATGACAAAGACCTCTGGTTCTCTCAAATCAGGGATATAAATATCAAAAAAGTTTTTACTTAAGTTATAGAATATTTTATAGAAAATTGTGGACAACTAATTGGTTGCTTTTAATTCTTTAGTTTTCTCACCTACGAAAGAAGATGGATTAAATACTATTTAAGGTCTCAATTAGTGATATTGGTTGTATTTTTATTAATGCAAAATGCAACATCACATAAACTAAAAGATGTAAATTGTAAGCTGGGCGCAGTGGCTCATGCTTGTAATCCCAGCACTTTGGGAGGCTGAGACAGGAGAATCGCAAGTTCAAAGCCAGCCTCAGCAACGGCGAGGCGCTAAGCAACTCAGTGAGACCCTGTCTCTACATAAAACACAAAATAGGGCTGGGGAGGTGGCTCAGTGCCCCCGAGTTCAATCTCTGGTACAAAAAAAAAAGATGAAATAAATTTTCTTCTTTGAATAAAGGAAGAACACATGATTGATTCAGGCCACTGATTTAAAGTATGGCTAGTTAAAAAGGAAAAATAAGAGCATTTATGGCAAAATTCTATTGACTATAAACCAACATATTTAAATAAAGTTAATTTTTAAGAATTAATTTCAAAGGACAATAAACTATATTTACAGGAACAAGAGTTGAATGCTCGAGCCCGGGCCCTACAAGCCGCATCTGCTTCCTGTTCATTTTGGCCCAATGGATTTGATGACAATGACCCACCAGGAAGCTGTGGACCAACTGGTGGAGGGGGTGGAGGAGGATTTAACACAGTTGGCAGACTCGTATTTTGATCCCGAGAGTGTCCAAAATGCACTTGGTCACAAAACATCTAATAACTATGACTGTTAAAATGTCAGACTGTAACAAATATCATACCTATCTTTTATTTTTCTTTTCATTAGACCCTTGTACTTCAAGAAAACACATACAGTGCTTGTTTTTATTTTATTGACAATACATTTATTAACAGAATGCATCATGGGAAAAAATCTACCTCTTACGATTCCATTTACATTATGGTTAGTCATGCTTGACCAAAAATGTTCAGAGGAAACAATATACCTGGTCCCTAATTAAGCTGCACTAAATTTGATAGAAGTGTTTTAAGTGGTCTATCTTCAGTTCTACTGAACAAAAAACTATATAATTCACTTAGCATTCTTCATACAAGAATTGATGCTGGAAGTAAGAAATACTGTTTCAAAGAAAATCCTTTATTTCTTGTGGAGTTACCACAGTTAATAAATTCAAGTCTTTGAAAATACTAGAGATGATCCAGTCTCTAATGAAGGCAATAACAACATTTATCGAGCTATAGTACTTTTCGGGTTTCTGATCAGTGCTATTTCAGTATCGCTGTATCTGCATTTCAAGTACAGATGTTTTAAAAAAGGATTATTTATACATATGTGCTGAATCAATTTTAAGAAAGGTGCATGATCCTGTAGAAGCAATGTTTTTACCTAAAAATTGCTAACTTTCTAGTATTTCTAATTGTTCAAGAATTTTAAACTTCTATTTCAGGGAGTATATCATCTGTGTATTTTGAAGGAGG
>PVHX01018112.1:0-38026 GCA_004024805.1 Geosciurus inauris
TTTTCTCTGTCTTATGTATTCCCTTATTCTGTTGATGTACAGTAGCTTTTTGAAAAAAATATGCAGGTCATAAATGTTTTAAAAACTGCAGGTCTGGAATATCTTTATTGTACATTACTTTGGTTTTGGTTTTGTTTTTAAATTTTTTTTAGTTGTTGATGGATCTTTATTTTATTCATTTATTATTTATATGTGGTGCTGAGGATCAAACCCAGTGCCTCAGGCATGCTAGGCAAGCGCTCTACCACTGAGTTACAGCCCCAGCCCTACTGTACATTACTTTGAACACTTTTCCTCATACTTTCTTTCTTTTTTTTTTTTTAATGTTTTCTAGTTGTAGATGGACACAATGTCTTTATTTTATTGCTTTGTATGTGGTGCTGAGGATCAAACCCAGGGCCTCATGCATGTGAGGCAAGCGCTCTACCACTGAGCTACAATCCCAGCCCCTCCTCATACTTTCAAAAGCACTGGTCCACTATCTCCTAGCTTCCAGTAATGCTGCTAAGAAGTACAGCATTCAAATCTAAGTATTTTGATTAGACTTGGTTTTTTCCTCTCTGAAAGCTTTTGTATCCCCCCCTCAAAATCTGAAATTGCACTGACATGTGCCATGCTGTGGGCTACCTTTCCATCTATGGCACTGAGTATCTGGAAAAGCCTTTGAATTTAGAAATGCATATCCTTCAGTTCTTAGAAGTTTCTTCACTCTCCCCACCCCCAAGTGCCTACTATATGCCAAGTGCTGTTCAAGGTAGCAATGAGCACAAATGGGAGAAATCCCTGCTTTCAAGGAATTTACCTTCTATGAAGGAAGATATAATATGCAAATAATCAAAAAAATATGTCGGGTAACACACTAGGGTAAAAGGAATTGAGAGCAGTACAGTGCTACTTTACATCAGGGGGAACATTTCACCATAGAAGGTGAAATATTCTGTTCCTTTTTTCTTTTTTTTCTTTGTAGTACTAGGAGTTGAGCCCAGGGCCCAATACATGCTAGGCAAGTGTTCCACCACTGAGCTACATGCATCCCAAGTCCCCCCCTTTTTTGGTTACCGGGAATTGAACCCAGAGGCACTTAACCACTGAGCCACATCCCCAGCCATTTTTTATATTGTATTTACAGACAGGGTCTTACTGAGTTGTGAGGGCCCTGCTGAGTTGCTGAGGCTGTCTTTGAACTCGCAGCCTCCTGCCTCAGCCTCCTGAGCTGCTGGGATTACAGGCGTGTGCCACTGCACCAGCCCTTTTTCTTTTTGAGATGTGGTCTAGCGAAGTGCCCAGGCTGGTCTCAAACTTGAGGTCCTTCTGCCTCAGCCTCCTGAGCAGCAGGGTTACAGGAGTATGCCACCAAGCCCAGCTAGCCAATATACATATTTTTTTTTTGAAAATTTTTTTAGTGGTAGATGGATACAATGCCTTTATTTTATTTATTTAGTTTTATGCAGTGCTGAGGATTGAACCCAGTGCTTCACACGTGCTAGCCAAGTGCTCTACTACAGAGCCACAAGCCCTGCCTCTAGCCAGCATGTTTTTAAGAAACCTGTGGGTATAGCTTCCAAGGTCCCTACAAGGACATAGTCAAGTACAAGTCACTACATTCAGGGAAGTCCAAAGTATGGTATTCCTACTATGTATTTATAATGCATTTATAGTTTTTCTCAGTCCATGTTAAACTTACCAGCTGGGTCATTTTTATCATAAGCAATGCTACCCTGAAGCTTAATTGATATTTTACTTTTATAAGGTTAAGAGGGGATTTAAGCTAAGAAACGATCAGATTTCAAATTCTCATGAAGAAAGAATTTTGCTCATCTTTCACTCACAGGGTTGTCATGAGTTGCTACAAATGTTCTTATAAATGTCCCTTTGGATAGATATATAAATAAGCATTTCTGTTGGGTAAATACCTAGAAATAAAATGGCTACATCATATAGTATGTTTATGTTCCGTTCTGGTAAATAATGCCAAACAGCTTTGACAGTAGTTGTTCTAACTTACATTATCATTATCAGTATATAAAAGGCATCTAGTTCCACATTCATACACACACTGTTAGTCTTTTCAATTTTTATAATTCTGATGGTGCAGGTACCTGGATCACTAATGTGGCTGAACACCTTCTCAATGTTTATGTCATTCAGATGTCATCTTTGAGACATGAATGAATATTCAAGCATCCTAACCAAAATTTTATTCCTTTGTCTTTTCTTTACTGCTTTGTGTGAGTTCTTCATATATTGTGGATACTGTAGGATGTGTTAAAAATATTTTCTTGGTGGCTTGCCTTTTCACTCTTATTATTATCATTAATAAATTTTTTAAAAAATTTTAATGCGGTGCTGGGAACTGAGCCCACAGCCTTGTGCATCCTAAACAAGCTTCTCCACTGAGCTATATCCTCAGTCCCAATAAAATAAATGTTTATGTAATTTATCAATCTTTTACTTTATGGTTAGTGGTTTTTCTCATTTAAGAGATCTTTGCTAATCTCAAAAGTGAAGATATTATTCTATCCAGAATGAATTTTATGTGAATGGTGCTTTATTCAAGTGTTCATATATATATGGTGTTTCTGGTCTTATTCTGCTCTACTGGTCTGGAGTGTTGATCCCTGTGCCTCTACCACATGGTCTAACTGTAGATGCTTTACATTAACTCCTCCATTGGGTGGTCAAATTGTCTCTGCTTAGTTCCTTAATTGTTTGGCTATAAGTGGTACTGTGTCTTCCCACATAAAATTTTAGAGCCAGTTTGCCATTTTGATAACAAGAGATTTGGGACTGCATGGAATCTATAGGTAATTTGATAACAGTTGACATTTTTTGTGGGAGTGGGTACCACGGATTGAACTCAGGGCCACTCGACCACTGACTCACATCCCCAGCGCTATTTTGTGTTTTATGTAGAGACAGGGTCTCACTGAGTTGCTTAGCACCTCATCATTGCTGATGGCTGGCTTTGAACTCGTGATTCACTTGTCTCAGCTTCCCAACGTGCTTGGGACTATAGGCATGCGCCACCGCGCCTGGCAATAGTTGATTTTTAAAATTTTTTTTTGGTACTAGGGATTAAACTCAGGGGAACTCGACTGCTGAGCCATATCCCCAGCCCTATTTTGTGTTTTTTAGGTAGAGACAGGGTCTGAGTTGCTTAGTGTCTCGCAGTTGCTGAGGCTGGCTTTGAACCCATAATTCTCCTGTCTCAGCCTCCCAAAGTGCTGGGATTACAGGCATGAGCCACCATGCCCGGCTGACAGTTGATATTTTTATAGGAAGTTTTCAACTTATGAACTCACAAGCATAGTTGCTCATTTATTTACTTAGGTCTTTAAATTTCTCTTAATATTTTATAGTTATCTGCAAAGCAGTCTTACACATTTTTTAAAAGATGCATTGTTAGATATGCTATTTCAAATACTATTATTTAAATATTTGTTTATTCTTACATGAAATACAATTGAGTTTTTTCCACATTTATTGGTGCATTACACTTGTACATAATGATGGGATTTGTTGTTACATATTATACGTACACAAAATATAACAACATGCAACTGAGTTTCATATACTGACTTTGTATCTAGGGATTTTGCTGAAGTCATCCATTAATCACCTGCTAACAGTATATCTACAAATTCTTTTTGGCTTTTCTTCTAAAACAATTATGTCATCTATAAATAACGACAGTTTAATTTTTCCTTCTCAATTCTAGCCTGCTTTTTTCTTGCTTGACTACACCAGCTAGGTCTTCTGTGACAGTAAGCAAGGATGTCTTGTAGACAATCTTGGGAAGAAAATGGTCAAGATTCCACATTGTTGGAGGTCTTTCTACAGTCACTATTTATCATATTAAATAAATTCTCTTATAGGATTGTGCCAAAATTAGAACATTAAATACGAATTGGATATCTGATTAGGAATTATGGTATTTTAAAATATAATAATGGCTAGGTGCAGTGGTGCATGCCCCTAATTCTGGCTTCTTGGAAGACTGAGGCAGGAGGATTGCAAATTCAAGGCCAGCCTAGGCACCTTATTGATACCTTGTCTCAAAATAAAATAAAAAGGACTGGGGACATAGTTCTATGGTAGAGCACTGAGTTCAATCCCCAGCACAGCAAAAATAAATAAATAAATGATTTTAAAGGATGGTGGTATTGTAGTTATTGTTTCTCTAAAAGCCTTTAACTTTTAGGGGTATTTACTGAAATATTAGCATATGGAAAGATATGTTGTCTGGGTTCTGCTTCAAAATAATACAAAAGGAGTGGAAGTATGTAGTTGTATAGAAGACACAAGAGCATCTGAATTAAAAACGGAAGCTATGTGGCAATTATGTGGGTGCTGACTGATCACACTCTGCTGAGACATAATCTACACCATGAAATTCACTCATCCAAAGTGTAAGCTGGTGGTTCTACAATCATCACCATTAATTACAGAGCATCTTCATTATTCTCAAAAGAAATTCCACACCTGTTAGCAGTCACCTCCCATTTCCCAATTCCCCCAGTCCCTGGCAACCACTAAATCTTTCTATCTTTGTGGATTTGCCTATTCTAGACATTTCATATCCACCGATCAGTATTTTTTGTACTGGAGATTGAACTCAGGGGCACTCGACCACTCAGCTGCAGCCCCAGCCCTGTTTTGTGTTCTATGTAGAGACAGGGTCTCGCTGAGTTGCTTAGCGCCTCGCCGTTGCTGAGGCTGGCTTTGAACTTGCGATTCTCCTGTCTCAGCCTCCCTAAGTGCTGGGATTACAGGCTTGCGCCACCATGCCCAGCTAATCAGTTTTTTATAATTTTTATTATTTATTTAATTTATTTATTTATTTATTTATTTTTAGTTGTAGGTGGATGCAATGTCTTTATTTTACTGCTTTGTATGTGGTGCTGAGGATCGAACCCAGGGCCTCACGCATGCGAGGCAAGCGCTCTACTGCTGAGCTACATTCTCAGCCCCAGTTCTTTTTTATTTTTATTTATTTTTTATTTTTTGGTACTGGAGACTGAACTCAGGGGTACTCAACCACTGAGCCACATCCCCAGCCCTATTTTGTGTTTTATTTAGAGACAGGGTGTTAGTTGCTCAGCGCCTCACCTTGCTGAGGCTGGCTTTGAACTCACAATTCTCCTGTCTCAGCCTCCCAAGGTGCTGGGATTACAGGCGTGTAGCACTGCACCCAGCCATGAATCAGTTCTTGAGGTTCATCCGTGTTGTAGCATACACCAGCACTTCATCTTTTTACCCAAATAATATCTCACTGTATGGATACACCATGTTTTATTTAGCCATTCATGACCTGAAGTGCATTTGAGTTATTTCCACTTTTAGATGATTATGAACAATGCTTCTATGAACATTTGTATACACATTTTTATATGAACATATGTTTTCAACTCTCTTGGGTATTGTGATGTTATGATACACATACTTTGTTTTTTGTTCACAATTTCTGGCTTATAACTCCCTCCCCAAGGAAGGCCAATGAAACTAGATTTTTTCTTCCTCACGGCAGGTCACTGAAACTCTAATTTTCATTTACCTTTCCATCTTGGAGCTGACCATAAAGCAATTCTCTGACTTATTCTGGTTTAATAATAGGTCATGATACCCTCCTCATTCCAGAGGGGTTCAGCCCTGTTCCCTGGAGGAAGGAATGCTGCATTGAGAGGCCAAGGATAGTCTGTACAGACAGGCCTTGCTGAGTTTCCCCACCTAGTCTACCAGCAATCATGCCTGTGCAGTGAGGTCTAGGTCTTTATAAAAAACCCAAGAGGATAGGGTTCTAGAAGGTTGCATACAAGGAGATTCCCAGAGGGCAGCATGCTCAGAGACACCAGAAGGTGCCAGCCACCCTTCTTCCATACCTTCACCTATGCATGTCTTCATCTGTATTCCTTGTAATCTTTATTCCACCTAATTCCTTTAAAGTAAAGGGGTAAATGTAAGCCAGTGTTTCCCCAAGTTCTGTGAGCTGCTAGAGTAAATGAATCACACCTGAAGAGGGAGTTGTGGAAAACTGAATGTATAACCAGTTGGTCGGAATCACAAGTAAAATGACCTGGGAGCTGGGCACAGTATCACATGTCTATAGTTCTAGCTATTTGGGAAGGTGAGGTGGGAGAATCAGATCATCCTTAAAGTTCAAGGCCAGCAGGGCAATATAGTAAAATCTGTCTCTTTAAAAAAACAACAACAACAACAAAAACAAAAAACCACCTGGTGTTTGCCACTGGCATATTAAGTGTGTTTTGGGGAACAGAGACAGTCTTGGGGACTGAGACCCCTAAGCCCTGTGACCTGATGATCTCTCTAGGAAGACAGTGCTAGAACTGAACTGGATTAGAGGGTACCCAGCTAACATCCCAGCAAGAACAGAGTGCTTGCTAAGGGGAGAAACCTCGTTTAGAGATCAGAAGTCTTCTGTATTGACTGATGTGACAGCAAAGGGGGACAGGCAGAGTGGGCTTTCCCAACACAATGCACACACCTAGGAGTGAGACTGATAGGTCATAACTCTTTTTTTAAATATTTATATTTTAGTTGTAGGTGGACAGAATATCTTCATTTTATTTTTATGTGGTGCTGAGGATCAAACCCAGTGCCTCACGCATAGTAGGCAAGTGCTCTACTGTTTTCTGTGGTGGCTATGCTGCTTCACATTCCCATCAACAATGTAAGAAGACTCTAATTTCTCCATATCCGTGCCAACATTTGTTATTGTCCTTTTTTTAATTATAGTCACCCTAATGGGGGTGTAGTAGTATTTCATTATGGTTTTGGTTTGCAGTTCCTTAATGACAATACTGCTGAGCACCTTCTCGTGTGCTCACTGGCCATTTGTGTATCTTCTTTGGAGGAATGTCTATTCATACCCATTGCTCTTTTTTATTTTGGGGACAAGGTGGTGTTGGGGATCGAACCTCGGGCCTTATGCCACTAAGCTATACACCCAACCCCAAATGTGTTTATTTTGTAAGAGTTTTTAGGGGCTGGGATTGTAGCTCAGTGGTAGAGCGCTTGCCTCCCATGCGTGAGGCACTGGGTTCGATCCTCAGCACCACATAAAAATAAAGATTAAAAAAAGAAAAAAAGAAGCCCCTGAGCAAACCTTTTAAAAAAAAAAAGAGTTTTTAAAATATTTTTTCAACACTAACTTATCAGAAAATATTTGCAAATATTTTCTTTCAGTCTGTGGGTTGTCTTTGAACAGGTTTTATAGTTTAGCTCTTTCATATAGATTTTCAATGCATTTTTTTTCACATGGTTTGAGGTTGGGTTCCATATTCATTCCTTGTATGTGCATATCCATTTGTTCCAATATCATTTGTTGAAAAGACTATTCCTTTCCTCACCAAATTACCTCCATATCCTTGTTGAAAATGAATCATGTGCTATGTATGTATGTATGTATGTATGTATGTATTTATTTACTTACTTACTTACTTATTGGTACTGAACTCAGGGGTACTCAACCATTGAGCCACATCCCAAGTCCTATTTTGTGTTTTATATAGAAACAGCATCTCACAGCGTCTTATATAGAGTTGCTTAGTGCCTCGCCATTGCTGAAGCTAGCTTTGAACTCACAGCTCTCCGGCCTCAGCCTCCCAAAGTGCTGGGATTACATGGTGGTGCTGTGCACCACCATGCCTGGCTTTCATGTGCCTTTTTTTGGTACTGGGGATTGAACTCAGGGGCACTCGACAACTGAGCCACATCCCCAGCCCTATTTTGTGTTTTATGTAGAGACAGGGTCTCACTGAGTTGCTTAGCGCCTCGCCATTGCTGAGGCTGGCTTTGAACTCGCGATTCTCCTGTCTCAGCCTCCCTGAGTGCTGGGATTATAGGCTTGAGCCACCACGCCCGGCTTCATGTGCCTGTTTTTGAATTCTCAATTCTGTCTAACCTATTCAGTACCACGGTCTTGATTATTGCAGCTCTGCAGTAAGTTTTTAATTCAGGAAGTGTGACTATTATGTCTACTGGGGTTATATCATGGTTAGAAAAGACTTCCCTTGGTTCAAGTTTTCTTCTAGGATTCTTTAAGTTTTATTTTGCACTTTAAATCTCAGACCCATCTAGATTTTTTTTAGAATGAATAGTAACACTAAGGGTCAACTTCCCCGTTTTTTGCAATCCCTATCCAATCTACCACTACATCGAGACAGGTGATTTCTGACAATCTGACAAACACATCTTTCTGAAAACCTGGTATCATCTCCATCATTAAGCCTTTCCTGACATAAACACCTAGACAAAATTCATTTTGTTTCCCCAAGTACTCTGTACAGACTTATCAAAGCATCCAAAACCTTTGCACAGATTTAATTTCACATCAGTCTCCTTTTAATGTGCTACCACACATAGTAGATGACAGGATGATGAGTAAATGAAAATATGGTATTTTAAAACTGTCAACTTGATAAGCAGTTAACTTATTATTTTCATATGGTAACTGTAATGGAGAAACTTAAGCAGCTTAAGTACCTAAATATTATTCAACAGAACCTGCCAGTTTCTACAATGAAGGAGTATTTGTAGATTTTACCATTGTCCTTAATTAAGGTTTATTATCATTTTAAGATTAAGGGAATCTAAGAAAACATACAAGTTCCCTAGAATAACAGGAAGAGTCCCAAAGTTTGTCATTACAAATATAAAGCACATATGGTGAGTTAAAAGAAATCCATACTTACATGATTGCAGTCTGAAGAAATTTCATTTTCAGGCTAGAAAGAAAATGAAAAAATAATGTTTAAAACAAAACAAAACAAAAAATTTCTCTAAGTTTTCAAATAAAATTTTCAAATTCAAAATAAACTTCAATACAAGAAATCTCACTAGTCAACTGGATATGTTTCTTCAATATAAGGAGTACAATAGAGTTATATACTGTTTAGGCTGCCAGTAAGAAATGAGCCGGAAAGGTACTTAGGAGGCATAATCCCTTTCTATCAATGGTACAATCTGGAAGTCCTAAAGCAATAGCAACAAAAGGACCCTTTCTTTTACAAGATACTTTCTAATTTTAAAGAGAATCAGTGCACCCCTTGTAATGCCAGCCACTTGGGAGGCTGAGACAGGAGAATTGTGAGTTCAAGGCCAGCCTTAGCATAAGCAAGGAACTAAGCAACTCAGTGAGACCCTGTTTCTAAATAAAACACTAAATAGACTGGGGATGCGGCTCAGTGGTAGAGTCTCCCCGAGTTCAATCCCTGGTACCAAAAAAAAAAAAAAAAAAAGATAGTTTAATGTCTTTCTGAGTCTCAGAAATCAGCCTCCACACACTGAGCTGGATCCAGCTTAACTCTATTCCCTTCCATGTCAATCTGAAGTGCTTAAGTAAACCTGTCTCCTATAAAGGCCTTCTTGAAAGAAATTCAGAGCACTAGAGAATCTTTAAAATAATGTCATGCCAAGCATGGTGGCACACACTGTAATCCTAGCAGCTCAGGAGGCTGAGGCAGGAGGATCCCAAGTTAAAAGCCAGCCTCAGCAACTTAGTGAGACTCCATCTCAATAAAAAATAAAAAAGGGCTGGGGATGTGGCTCAGTGGGTAAGCAGCCCTGCGTTCAATCCCTGGTACCAAAAAAATAAACACCTTGTAAATGCATATAGGCTTGATTAGCTTTAGTACAAAAAGAAAAACATCATGGAAAATAAAACCCAGAATTACTAAAATAGAATAAGGCTGAAGAGTTTTTTCTTTTGCTAATTAATGAAATTATATTATGGGGTGATTTCAAGAAATGAATCAACAAGTATATATTCATGTATCCTAAATTGCCATAGGTATTGCTGCAGGATACCAAAGATTTTATCTAAGTCTCTGATCTTAGGTAGTTTACAAACTGGTAGTGTAGATAAAAGAGTGAAATCAAACAATTAAGTAAGTGTAGAAACCTGAGGAAGGCCCAAAGAATTATAACAGTGGCCAGAAAGGAATGGAACGATTTCTCCAAAGAAGAAAGTTACATGATCCCCTACAGCTCAGGAAGAAAAGAATAAAGCTATTTAAAGAAAGAAAGAAGCTCAGCCTTTAATTTACCTTTTAATGTATTTTTCAACATGTGAGATATTGAAATAAAAAACCAAAACCAAGGGGCTGGGGCTGTGGCTCAGTGGTTGAGCGCTTGCCTCGCATGCGTGAGTCACTGGGTTCAATCCTCAGCACCACATACGAATAAATAAATAAAATAAAGATATTGCATCCATCTACAACTAAAAAAATAAAAAAAACAAAACAAAACAAAACCAAAACTGAAATCCTAATCAGTTTCAGAATCCCACCTGGACCCCGCCCTTCAAATTAAGAGGCATAGTGTTGGCTCCTAGCCTGTGGACTGAGCCCTGCCACATCATCAGTTGCTCTCCACCATTCTGGAGACAGAAATTTGTCTCTTACATCAAGTGTTTACTCACTGGAAAGAAAATTTTTTTCTTTCTTCCTTTCTTTTTTTTTTTTGGTACTGGTGATTGAAGTCAGGGGCACTCACCACTGAGCCACATCCCCAGCCCTATTTTGTGTTTTATTTAGAGACAGGCTCTCACTGAGTTGCTTGGCACCTCACCATTGCTGAGGCTGACTTTGAACTCATGATTCTCCTGTCTCAGCCTCCCAAAGTACGGGGATTACAGGCGTGCGCCACCAAGCCCGGCTGAAAATTTTTTTCTTAAATGGAAAACTGAGAATAAAATTTTATGAAACACATCAATAAAGAAACTATTATCAGCCAGATGCAGTGGTATATGCCTGTAATCCCAGCTACTTTAGAGGGTAAGGCAGGCAGATCATAAGTTCAAGGCCAGTAAGACTCTTTTTAAAAATAAAAATGAAAAAAAGGGCTGGGGATGTATGTCAGTAGTAGAGCACTTGCCTAGCATGTGCAAAGCACTGGGTTCAATCCCCTAGTGAAGGGAGAGAGGGTGGAAGGAAAAGAAACTATTACGAATAGAGGAAAGAGAAAAACAAGAGAACCTAGCACACCTCCCAACCCCAATGACTAAACCAGAGAAGAAACTTGGCTAATATTGAATGAATAATGCAGTAATGTAGTAAAAGGGATAGGAACTGAGTACTGGGATATACTTGACTGACTCTAATAAAGGGCATGTATGTGTGTGACAGGACATTAAAACCACCACTTAACTCAGCCAAATGCTACATTCAATTTCTTACAACATAACAGATAAAAATAAAATTTCTTATAACATGACAGATAAAAATAAATGACAGAAAGATAAATGGAATTGTATCCTATTTTACAGATGAAGATACTGAAATACAGAGAAACTAAGGAGATCAAAGGTGTACTGCTGGGAGATAATAACTAGGATGTAAATAATGACAATGAACAACTTATGTGCATGTGATCCTTTCAGCTTGGTGCCCTCCTTAAAAAGCTGAGTAGATAATGTGGCTCACAGTGAGCCTAATTATGGGGGCCTTTGGATGGAGCAAGAAAAGCAAAGGGTAGATAGGATAAATGTATTAATCTAGTGCTCTAGAGTGATTTGTCCAACAGTTATATGATTAATTTTGATGCAGTCTAGATGAGAAAAATGATCAAGAAATTAAACAAACTAGGGATCTGGATTAGCCCTTAAATAACCACAGGAAGTATAAAAACTTTGCTTAGTTTACCTAGCTTTTCTAAATCATTGACTCAAATGTTTTGGGTGTTATTCGTGTACTTTGTTCTCTTCCTTGGGTAAACCACAGCTGAAATAATTAATTTTTAAACTTAAAACTCCCAGCCCTTCCTTTAGGTTCCATGAATTCAGAGTTGGTTTTAAGGGAAGGGATAGTGTGATAGGAAAGGCACAAAAGAAGTACAGTATTCAGCCACAGAAGCTGTGTGGCTGTACATAGGTCACTGAACTTCTCCCAGACCGAAGGCCAGGCTTTGGCACAGAATGGATTTCTTCGTGCAGGATCTAGAAACAGGCTTTAGGAGTCCAAAATTGTCTTAAAATCCAATTTTGTGTATGTAGTTTTATTTTTCTGAGAACAGTATCCACAGCGCCACAATCCTCCAAAATTTATAAAACTGAGAAATAAGAAACACTGGTTGATGCCAGGCATGGTGGTACGTGACTAATTCCAGCAGCTCAGGTCTGAGGCAGGAGGACTGAGAATTCAAACCCAGCCTCAGCAACACAGCGAAGCTCTAAGCAACTCAGAGAGACCCTGTCTCTAAATAAAATATTTAAAAAAAAAAAAAAAAAAGGGCTAGGGATGTGACTCAGTGGTTATGCGCCTCCGAGTTCAATTCCCAGTACCAAAAGAAAAGAAAAAGAAACATTGAACACTTCTTCTGAGCTTCTTTCCAACTTTGAGTCAATAAAATCCAACATGTGGAATTTTTTAAAGTCTATTTTTTAATATATATATATATATATATTTTTAGTTGTGGATGAACCTTTATTTTTATGTGGTGCTGAGAATAGAACTCAGTGCCTCACACGTGTTAGGCAAGCACTCTACCACTGAGCCACAATCCCAGCCCGAGATGTGAATTTTAAAAACGGAAGTACTAGCCAGGCATAGTGGCACACGCCTGTAATCCCACTGACTTGGGAGACTGAGGCAAGGAGGCAAGGAGGATCATGAGTTCAAAACCAGCCTCAGCAATAGCGAAGCACTTAGCAACTCAATGAGACTCTGTCTCTAAATACAATACAAAATAGGGCTGGGGATGTAGCTCAGGGGTTGAGTGCCCCCGAGTTCAATCCCTGGGTACCAACAACAAACAACCAACCAAAAAAAAAACCCCACAGAAGTACTTACTGAATTTCAAGTCTTTCATTTTAGCTAATATATATATATGATGATGGCCACTACTGTTTTATTTTTTTTAATCACTCTTTCCTATCTAAGTCACAACAGGTTTGAGAATAAACTACTGAGAAGCTTGGGTGTGAATGCTCTCAATTAAATCAACCATCCCATTCACTTAAGACTATGGTTTTTACAGGGAGTATGAGAGCAGGAACTGTGGTCTCCCCAAGGTGAACAGGTCTAGCCAGAGAAATAAAGCATTCAAAAAACTAACCTGGAAACTGTCCAAGTTTCTGAAACAGAAATGCCTGGGAGTTGGATGGTGTCTAAAATATGGAACATTCTACATTTTCATCAACTAAGTTGAAATAACCATTAGAGGAACACAAAGGAATAAATTCCTTTATCTAAGCACTGGGCACTAAATTAAGTGCCAGATTTGTTTTTCAAATCATCTGGAAGAAAACAAACAAAAAATGCAACAGAAGGCACACTTTTACAGCCATCTGAAGGCAACAACAACCTGACGCCTCCTCCTGAGTAAGAACACTCTACTGCAGTAGTGCGTAAATTCTTCTGGGAGTTTATTCATTCTTCTACTTATTATTACTCATTGTTATTCAAGAACCCAGTAAACTCCCAATCACATGAACAATTCATTTATTAACTTGATCCAAAGCCTGCTCCCCAAAGGAAAATGAACACAATGTAATTGCCATCTAATAAGATAAACCCTATCTTTTAGTCTTGGAAAATTTTCCCTGAGTAAGTCTAAAGGGAATCTTAATCCTCAATCAGATTCATAACTGCTTCCCTGTTAGTGCCTCATGTGGCTTAATCAGAATGTATTTTTCTTATTTGTACCCAGCAATAGCAGCTGAGTATTATTTTTCCAAAAAGGACAGTGATCGACATAGGCCTTATGCCCTCCAACGATGCTGGTTCATTGAAAAGTTGTGCTTTTGTATGAATGTTCAACATTCACTGACTTCCAAAAAAAAAAAAAAGAATCTACTATACAAGTCCAGTGGGAAATCTTTATGAAATACAAATACAAACGCTGGCTCTAGTAAACGAGTGTTTAAGGAGTAAAAACGTGAGTCCACAACTAACCATCTAACCACCATTCCGTTGAATGTGTACTGAGGAGGGCAGCAGGTGACATTTTAAAGAAGGAAAACAGTACCATCAACCCCACGAGAAGGAAAACAGAAAGGACATAAGGGAATGTTGCACGGGGGCTGTGGTCTGGCTGTACAGAGCAGAACGTGGAGTGAGGGATGGACTGGAAAGGCACATTCTGTACAGAAGACAGAGACTTGAGTAAGAAAAGGAAACCCTAAGGTGACCATTCTTAGGTTTATTTATTTGGCATCTCTTAATATATATAGTGGGATAACTACTAGGTTTTAATAAAAATCCTAACACTGGTCCAATAATGGTTTCTCACAGTCCAAATGAATATGTTATTCTAAGCACAGTGCGGTGGGCTTAATATACTTTTATTACTCATGTGCTTCCCAAGTAGGTAGTGGGAATAATAATACAACTGGCATATATTATACAGTTACTCACTTTTATAGGAATATGTTAAGTTTTAAAGGGGGTAAAGGATAGGCAAGATCCCTAGAAATAAATTAGGGCCAATTTATCCCTGGTTCTTGGGACAGTCTCACATACTGAATAAAAGGGCTATGGTGAGATCACAGACTTATTTTTCCTGTGTCTTCAAAATGAAAAATTTCTTTTGATTCTAAAAAGGTAAAGGGTATGGGTATGTTACCATAGGAATTAGCAGAATATCGTGCATAGCCTGTAATCCCAGTGGCTCAGGAGGCTGACACAGGAGGATTGAGGGTTCAAAGCCAGCCTCAGCAACAGCAAGGTGCTAAACAACTCAGTAAGACCCTGTCTCTAAATAAAATATTTGGCTCAGTGGTAGAGCGTTTGCCTAGTATGTGTGAGGCCCTGGGTTCAATTCTCAGCACCACATATAAATAATTGAATAAAACAAATAAAGGTCCATTGACAACTAAAAAAATTTTTAAAATAAATAAAAAATAGGGTTGGGGACGTGGCTCAGTGGTTGAGTGATACTGAGTTCAATTCCCACTACCCGCCCGCCCCCCCCCCATGGCTCATATACTTTTTTTTTTTAAGTACCGGGGATTAAACTCCGGTACTCGACCACTGAGCCGCATCCCCAGCCCTATTCTGTGTTTTATGTAGAGACTGGGTCTCACTGAGTTGCTTAGCACCTCACCATTGCTGAGGCTGGCTTTGAACTTGGGATTCTCCTGTCTCAGCCTCCCAATATGCTGGGATTACAGGCGTGCGCCACTATGCCTGTCAAGCATAGCATACTTACTCACAGATACAAATACTGGTGTGACATTAAGAAAGAAAAGAAAAGGGGGGGTGGGGCAAGAGAGAAAACTCTAAATATAGTTAACTGACCAAACAGAAATACTAAAAATGAATATAATTTATCACACTTCTGTCTAGGGCAGGGAATAAAAGATACTTAATAGGGATACAGTAATTTAGTTATTGAACAAAAACTGTATCATTACATCATGACAAATACAATGATTTTTTAAATATTTTTTTCTAGTTGTCAATGGACCTTTATTTTATTTATTTATATGTGGTGCTGAGAATTGAACCCGGTGCCTCACACGCTAGGCAAGTGCTCTACCACTGAGCCACAACCCCAACCCAAATACAATGATTTTTACATTGGTTTAGGTTTTTACAAATTTGTAAATATAAAATATAAATAAGTCAGACATACAGGTGCATGCCTTTAATCTAGCTACTTGGGAGGCAGAGGGAGAATGACCACAAATTTGAGGCCATCTTGGGCAATTTGGCAAGACTCTGTTTAAATAAAATTAAAAAGAGGGTTGAGGGTGTAGTGCAGTGGTAGCAGTGGTAGAGCACTTGCCTAACATGTGCAAGGGCCTGGGCTCGATCCCCAGTATTGCAGGGGGGGGGGGCAATTATAGCTTTGCCCTGACTCTCTGCCCCCTTTCCTCATTGTGAATGAATGCACTACTCTGGGACCAAATCACTCTCATAATAAGAGCTTACTGTCAAAAAGTTTTTCTTCCTACCACTCATTTTTTCTTCCAAGGAGAAGACTTAGAATCTACAACACTCTTTGGTGCTGGTGATGAGGATTTTTACCTAATTTACGGGGGAAGAAAACAGAGAGGCACTTTATCAAACGCTTGGTCAGATTCTACTTTTTTTTTTTTTTGTACTGGGGATTGAACTCAGGGGTTCTCAACCACTGAGCCACATCCCCAGCCCTATTTTGTGTTTTATGTAGAGACAGGGTCTCACTGAGTTGCTTAGCACCTTGCCATTGCTGAGGCTGGCTTTGAACTCGCGATTCTGTCTCAGCCTCCTTAAGTGCTGGGATTACAGGCTTGAGCCACCGCGCCCGGCTAGATTCTACTTTTGTCTTAAGAACCTTGGGCAGATTTATCAACACAGCTAGCTATAAAGGAATACAAGGCTTATCTGCCTTGTATTCAGTTCAGTTGCCTGGTCAGTCATGGTGTCCACATGATAGGAGTGGCACAGAGCATTTTCACTTGTGCTGAAGTAGCTAACATTTACAAACTGTTTTGTGCAGCAAAAGGGCCACTCTTCTGAACTATGAGGCTGTAATTCATACTGAGACTACTGTGCTGCTACTACCAAAATGCAGTATCAAAATTCTATAACAGATAATTCTGCTTTACCAACCTCGTGAAGCTACCATGAGCATCATGAGAAAAGTTATGTAAAAAGCTTTTAAAACTTAGCCTTTTTTTTTTTTTTTACAAATACAAGATATGACTGGCCTTTTATTCTCAGCATAAAACTTTTAACATCGAAAGCACCTCTAATGATAAAAATTAAAATTAAAATTATTAAAGGTAAAAATTAAAATTACTACTATCCAGGAAGTCATATTTCACACATGCAAATAATAAGAATCCAAAATATATGATATGCATATTTGATTGTATGTGTATAGATTATCTTTGAAAGGATACACAAATGGATTTGTTTTCACTATATACCTTTTGTACTTTTAAAATTTTGTACTATGTGCCAAAAAAAAAAAAAAAATCAGAGGCAATGTGATACACACAGACATCTCTAAAAATATTCAGAATACATCTTCACAGCTGGGAAATCAAGGGAGTTTAATGATCCTCTCTCTGTATTTTCAATTTTTTTTTTAGTTATACATGACAACATATTTTGACATATTATACACATATGAAGTATAACTTCCCATTCTTGTGGTTGTACAATGATATGGAGTTACATTAGTCCTGTATTCATACATGAACATAGGAGACTCCTTTCTACTGTATATTTCAAAGGGTGGTGGTAGGGAGGAAACATGGCATATCTATATCCTCTGGGACACGGCAAACAGCAATCTGGCTCTCTGGGTCCTAAACTGGTAGTTCTGTGCTAAGAAAAATACATTTACCATTGATGTCTAGTTTTCTCAGATGGCCAACTTTTATGTGGGAGTTTAAAATGGAAGGTGAAAACAAAATGTTTTGAAGGGCAATGTTTTGATTTATGAACAATGTTGACTTTAATATGCCATCTCTTTTTTTTTTGGTACCGGGGATTGAACTCAGGTGTACTTGGTCACTGAGCCACACTCCCAGCCCTATTTTGTGTTTTATGTAGAGACAGGGCCTCACTGAGTTGCTTAGCACCTCACCATTGCTGAGGCTGGCTTTGAACTCGCAATTCTCCTGTGCCAGCCTCCCAAAGTACTGGGATTACAGGTGTGTGCCACCATGCCCAGTGCCATCGCTTTATTTACTTGCCCTCTCAGATGATTTGGGACAGCTCAATGTAGTTATAAATTCGTCATAGCAGTAGCTATTATAGTTAAATGTAAAGCAGGAAACTGGACTACAATATTTAAAAAATTTCCAGATATCTAAGATGTCTACATCCAACAATGGTACTTCTATAATTTTGAAAGGATCAAAACAAAAAAGGTATATATAATTATAAAATGCAAAAAAAAAAAGTCACGAAATAAGTATATTTTCTTATGTCCCATGCCCAAGTACCTAAAAATGTCACATTTCATCCATACTGACTAGTGGTAAGTGCATTACTAGTAAGCAAGAACAGGCTGAGTAAGCTGGCAAAATGTGCAGATTTCTTTCGATAGAACCCAGTTCAAATCACTGGTGCTTCGAAGAGAACAGCTTTGGTTCTGGGACTGGCCTTCTGTCTGAATTAAGACAGCACACTACATTACTATATAATTCTGAAATATATGTAGCTCAAAGGAGTCTAGGGCTGCCAGGTGTGGTGGTGCACACCTGTAATCCCAGCAGTTTGGGAGACTGAAGCAAAATCACAAGTTCAACGCCAGCCTCAGTAAATTAGCGAGGCCCTAAGCAACTCAGCAAGAGCTTGTCTCAAAATAAAAATTAAAAATTAAAAAGGGCTGTAGGGATATAGCTCAGTGGTAAAGTGTCCCTGGCTTAAATCCCCAGTACCAAAAAAAATTTTTTTAAATTGAATCTTCTGGGATTTATAAACATTAAGCATAAAATCTAATAAAATCTTTAAAAGGTCTCCACATTTCCTCTTGCTTAAATAACACCATTCCACAGTTGGTAGAAAAAAGGTACTACTGATTAAACATCAATAATTACCACTATATCAAAATATAATTGATGAAATGACAGAAATTAATCCTTAATGTGGGAAATACTGATAAATTAATGCAAGCATTAATAGATATACTCTTCTACAAGACTTCTCTATAACCTCCAAAACACATCTGGGCCTTCTAAAGTGGTAATTTTCTATTAAAAAATTAATTGACTTTGTAACCAAAGTGCAAAGTACCAAAGACCAGAAGAATCCTTTTGACATACTCCAGCTGTCAAAGATCACTACAGACCCCATCATCATGATGACCATGCCCTAATTAGAATACGGAGGAAACAAAACAAAAAAAACAAATTTTGCCTCCTACTGCTGCAAATCTACTATAATTCCATAAAAAGAGATGAGTGCCTTACAAGGCAGGAGAAGTATTGTCAAAGAAATGACTGGAAAGAAAGGAAAGTGGCTCATCCTTTCAGAAATAGTTTTGAAACATTTCATAAGTACATTGATGATTTAAATGTTATTTCCCTAGTAAAGAATGTTCGTTTCCAATAACAGGAACAGAGAACACTCCCGGGTATTTCTAAAACTCATTACTGCACAGTCCATAGGACTGGTTATGCATCATAGACTCTGCAGAGAGAGATCTGGATCAAATTTAGCTCTTCTAGATACTAGCTATGTGAATCAGGACAAATCATTTAACTTTTGTAAGCCTAAATATTGTTACCTATAAATGGAATGAGAATGTTTGCTTCACATGTAGAAATAAGTGGAGCAAAATATGAAACCCACCTACCACAATGTTCACTATAACCAAGTAATGAATACTATCTAGTTATAATACTTTTTCTATACTTCCAAAAACAGTGTTAGTTTTGCACTGCCTATCTCCAAAATAAATCAATCTCCAAAGTAAAAAATAAAATAAAATAAAAAGATTTTCTTATTAAGCATCAACTTCAGGAGTAATGTTATAAGATATATAGGGTTGTGGAGTAGCTCAGAGTTTGCCCAGCATGTACAAGGCTCAGGGTTCCATCCCTAGAAACACACACACACACACACACAAAGTAGATAAATTAAAATAAAATACTTATATATAGATTCTCAGCTACAGAAATGCAACTTCAGTTTAAATTAGTTTAATTATTTTAGGATAAATTAGAAAAAGGGATAAATTAATTTAGAAAATTATGGTGGAGAAAAAAATCTTACCTTAATGGGAAGAATGGTCTTTAAATCACTCCACCATGTTGGTTTTTGTTTCTTTTTCCGCTGATGCTAGGGTTGAACCAAGTGGTGCTCTACCACTGTTATTATTCCCTTCCATTTTTATTTTATTTTTAAAAATTTTTTACTAGTTGTTGATCGACCTTTATTTTCTTTATTTATATGCGGTGCTGAGAATCGAACCCAGTGCCTCACACATGCTAGGCAAGTGCTCTACCACTGAGCCACAACCCCAGCTCCCATTTTTATTTTTTGAGACAGAGTCTTACTAAATTGTCAAGGCTAGGCCAGGCACGTGCGATCCAAGTGACTCAGAAGGCTGAAGTAGAATCCCAAGTTTGAGGCTAGCCTCAGTAATTTAGTGAGACTCTGTCTCAAAAAATAAAAAGGGTGGGATACAGATTAGTATCTTATCAGAAGATAAGTGCTTTTGGGTTTAATCTCCAAATCACCAGCACCAAAACAAATGAACAAACCAACCAACCAATTACCTGACAGTCAGCCTGTGAACAAGTGTTACAAAACAGTGCAAAAAGGAGGTCTAGCACTATGCCACTATAATTCTTCCACATATGTTCTGCCACTGCAATAGTATTTAAAATTTTTACCATAATTATTATTCTTCAGAGGAATACTGAGAAATCTAATGTGTAAAACACAAGGTTTTAATTTTAAGGCCTCTGAAACTTTCATCTACATCAGAAAGAAGATAAGTATCAATGACTAGAGCTGGATAACTTGGGATAATTCTGACCTAACAGCAAGTTAATGCATTTTGAAAAGATGGTGAATGCACTGATCCTTTCTCCAAAAAGGCTTAAAATTAACCAAATTATCTCAACACCCATAATTTCCCAAATTATTCAACTGACACCCAAATTGTCCCTGTTTCAGAACAAAGAAAGTGTGCACATCGGATGCTGACTTCAGGTTTCAAACAGTCTCTTATTAGTTCATCCTGGGGCCACTAAAAGTTCCAAACTTTTTTCTGGTTTCATTGTATTCCCTAGCCTCCAAGGAGGTGGTGGCATCTCAATTAAAAACAAAATCAGCTGGGCACAGGGGTGCACGCCTGTAATACCAGCAGCTGGGGAGGCTGAGGTAGGAGGATTTCAAGTTCAAGGCCAGCCTGCACAACTTAGCAAGACCTTGCCTCAAAAATAAAAATAAAGAACTGGGATGTAGCTCAGTGGTAAAGTGCCCCTGGGTTCAATCCTCAGAACTGAGGGGGATTGAACCTACCCAATTCTGATGACGCAACCATGATGTTACCAAACAGGCAATTACACAATTTTGCTGCCACAAATTCAGTTCCCAACTGTATCTATCTTGAGATTCTTCCTAAAACTATTAGGATTCTGACAAAATAAATTCTTGGTTGATCACAAAACCTCCTGCAGTATCTTGCAGAATTATTTTTCTTCAGGTAATAGTTCTGATACTCATATTTTTTAAAGTTCCTGGAAGGAGCCAGGCACAATGGCGCTCATCTGTAATCCCAGCACTTTGGGAGGCTGAGACAGGAGAATCCCGAGTTCAAAGCCAGCCTCAGGAACAACAAGGCACTAAGCAACTCAGTGAGACCCTGTCTCTACATAAAACACAAAATAGGGCTGGGGATGTGGCTCAGTGGTCGAGTGCTCCTGATTTTAATCCCGGGTACCAAAAAAAAAAAAAGTTCCTGGAAGGGAGTAATCTCAGCTTGGCCTACCTCCATACTAGATATATAATGGCATTCCATAAATATTTTTTTAAATATATATATATATATTTTTTTTAGTTGTTGATGGACATAATATATTTTACTTATTTTTATGTGGTGCTGAGGATCAAACTCAGTGCCTCACGCATGCAAGGCAAGCGCTCTACAATCCCAGCCCCCATAAATATTTAATATTTTTTTGAAGGAAATTTTATCTGACCTCTAGGCTTCCAAAAGCAAACTGTCTGTTACTGGGGTCAAGTACCATAAATAGCTTCTCCCAGTTGTCTTCCTTTGTGGTCTATTTTTTAGGTCTTTCAACCTCAATTCTCTAACATATCCCCAACCCAAGACTAAACATGGTTTTGGGGATGCCGCTCAGTGGTAGAGCCCAGACCGAGCATGCCTGAGGCACTGTTTATTTTTTTAATTAACTTTTTAAAATTTATTTATTTATTTTGTGTGGTGCTGGGAAAGGAACCCTGTGCCTCATACGTATGAAGCAAGCCCTCTACCACTGAGCCACAACCCCAGCCCAAGAGGCACTGGTCTTGATCCCCAGCACAGCAAAAACAAGAACAAATGAAAACACTAGAGAAAAAACAAAAAGCCGTGAGATGGATTCAAGTTGGACAGAAGAGAAATTATTAAATAAAGATTCAAAGAGGTTTTTTTTATTTTTATTTTTTGGTACTGGAGATTGAACTCAGGGGCACTCGACCACTGAGCCACATCCCCAGCCCTATTTTGTGTTTTATGTAGAGACAGGGTCTCACTGAGTTGCTTAGTGCCTCGCCATTGCTGAGGCTGGCTCTGAACTTGCGATTCTCCTGTCTCAGCCTCCCTAAGTCCTGGGATTATAGGCATGTGCCACCGCGCCCGGCTAGAGCATTTTTAAATTAATGTTCTCAGAAAAATTACACTGTTTTTTGTTTTTCTCAAGGGAAAAGCACTAGGATGAAAAGGTTGTCAAGAAGTCTGCTCTTGCACTTCCTCTGTAAACTTTTAAAGAAATTAATCACCATTATTTATTTAAATCCAATTCCTACAGGAGAAATTGCTCCACCTTCCAATGAAACTTTTAGAAATGACCAAGAAATAAAAACTATGCGCATAAATACCAACAGATCTTCGTAGGCCAGGAAGAAACCTTCTGAATGAAGCTATAAGTCTAGTTATAACTTCAACTTTAACTAGTTACAACTTTAACTCTTTAAGGGCCCAGCCACCTGGCCACAGGCAAGTGTAGTGGCACACACTTGTAATTCTAGAGACTCCTGGAGGCTGAGGGCAGGAAGATTGCAAGTTTCAGGCCAGCCTCAGCAACTTAGCAAGATCCTAAGTAAGCAATTTAATGAGATACTGTCTCAATTTTAAAAATAAAAAGGGCTAGCTGGGTGCAGTGGTGCACTCCTGTAATCCCAGCACTTAGGGAGGCAGACACAGGAGAATTGAGAGTTCAAAGCCAGCCTCAGCAATGGCAAGGTGCTAAGCAACTCAGTGAGACCGTGTCTCTACATAAAACACAAAATAGGGCTGGGGATGTGGCTCAGTGGTCGAGTGCTCCTGAGTTCAATCCCCGGTACCAAAAAAAAAAAATTAAAAAAATAAAAAGGGAGCCAGGCGTGGTGGCTCACGCTTGTAATCCCAGCACTTAGGGAGGCTGAGACAGGAGAATCGCGAGTTCAAAGCCAGCCTCAACAACGGCGAGGCGCTAAGCAGCTCAGTGAGACCCTGTCTCTACATAAAACACAAAATGGGGCTGGGGATGTAGCTCAGTGGTTGGGTGCCCCTGAGTTCAATCCCTGGTACCAAATAATAATAATAATAATAATAATAATAATAATAATAATAATAATAATAATAAAAAGGGCTTGGAATGTAGCTCAGTGGTTCAACCCCCAGTACCAAAATAAATAAACCTTCCCCCCCAACACATCCTTTTCTGAATTTCTGAAGATTTGGCTGATGTATCACTGATTATAACACACACAAAAGTTCCTGCTTTGGTTTGAGGGTGTCCCCAAAACATGCATGTGTTAGAACCTTAATTCTGCATGCCTGTAATCCTGGCTATTTGAAGGTTCATGAGTTTGAGGCCAGCCTTTGTAACTTAGCAAGGCCTGGCCTCAAAACAAAACAAAAAAAATATCAGCCAGGCGTGTGGTGAATGCCTGTAATTCCGGGGATTGGGGAACCTGAGGCAGGAGGATTGTAGGTTCAAAGGCAGCAATTTTGTGAGGTCCTAGGCAACTTAGTGAGATTCTGTCTCAAAATAAAAAATAAAAAATAAAAAAAGGTGGGTAGGGATGTAGCTCATTGGTAAAGTGCCCCTGGGTTCAATCCCCAGTAACACCCCCCACCCTCCACACACACACACACACACACACACACACCCTTAATTCTTCAGAGTGGCAATGTGGGGAAGTGGGGCCTACAGAGAGGTATTGAGTGCCTGGAGGCGCAGCCCTCATGAATAGATTACTACCTCTCTAGAAAGAAGGGGTTAGCCAGGTCGGGAGTTTGGCACTGTTTGTCTCTTGCACAGATGCCCTCTCCTTCCTTCCCACTCCTCTTCCCACAGACTTATATCATTATCTAAGATCAATATTTGCAATCTCTTTTCCTTGTGGATATCTGGTTAGGGTTGGAGGGGTCAAACATGAGAGGAAAAGGTTATCATCAAGAAAGGGCACAGTGAGCTGGGCGCGGTGGTTCAAGCCTGTAATCCCAGCACTTAGGGAGGCTGAGACAGGAGAATTGCGAGTTCAAAGCCAGCCTCAGCAATGGCAAGGCGCTAAGCAACTCAGTGAGACCCTGTCTCTACATAAAACACAAAATAGGGCTGGGGATGTGGCTCAGTGGTCGAGTATCCCTGAGTTCAATCCCCAATACCACAAAAAAAAAAGAAAAAAAGAAAAAGGGCACAGTGGTAGAGGATGTTAGCAATGAAGTGTACTAAAATACTTACTGATTGGATTCTTTTTTTTTTTCAAATATTTATTTTTCAGTTGTAGGTGGACAGAATATCTTTATTTTACTTTATTTTTATGTGGTGCTGAGGATCGAACCCAGTGCCTCACGCGTGCTAGGCGAGCACGCTACCACTGCGCCATAACCCCAGCCCCCTGATTGGATTCTTAAAGGTACAAACTCTCATTGCCAGGAGTGGTGGCACATGACTGTAATCTTGGAGGCTCAGGAGGCTAAGACAAGAAGAATTCGAGTTGAAAGCCAGCCTCAAAAAAAAGTGAGGCACTGGGGCTGGGATTGTGGCTCAGCAGTAGAGCGCTTGCCTCGCATGCGTGAGGCCCTGGGTTCGATCCTCAGCACCACATACAAAGCAATAAAATAAAGACATCGTGTCCATCTACAACTAAAAAAAATATTTAAAAAAAAAGTGAGGCACTAAGCAACTGAGACTCTGTTTCTAAATAAAATACAAAATAGGGTTGGGAATGTGGCCCAGTGGTTGAGTGCCCCTGAGTTCAATCCCTGGTACCTCCCCCAAAAAGGTACAAACTCTCCTTTCTGGCAGCTGTCATTTTGAAAGCTTCTTCTGAAGTGGGGTAAGAGATTCCATGAAGTTGAGTACATTTAATGTGGTCAAATGTTGAAGCTGGTAGGAGAAAAAACCTGAAAAATTCAAATGACAGGCTACTAATATGTACTGGAATTCTAATATAACCTAATATGTTGGCTTTAAAAAGATAAGCATATGCGGGGCTGGAGTTGTAGCTCAGGGGTAGAGCGCTTGCCTATCATGTGTGAGGCACTGGGTTTGATTCTCAGCACTGCATATAAATAAGGTCCATCAACAACTAAAACAATATTAAAAAAAGGTAAGTATATGGGAGCAGCAGCTCTGCTTCATGCTGGGCCATGGCTCCACACTGTGTGGGTTTCCCACTGAAACAGCAGTCCTACCATATGGTGTGGCTTTGGTGGCACAGGCAGGATAGACAATGCCAAAAACTCAATGTGCTATTTTGGGCCATGAAATGTGATAAATCCCAAATTTAGTACATAAGAATTGTTGAAATTAAAAGGACCTTTTTAAAGATTTTAAAAATATTAGATTTTCATCATTTAAGGCTCTTTAAGCAACAACTCAGGTTTTGAAAAAAGACAAAGATTCAAACAAAAGTCAAGAGATGGGAAATAAGCTTGGTAACAATTTTCTGAAAAAATTCTTCTAAAGATTTAAATGAAAACTCTCTTTAGTTATACTATAAGTACAAAGATGCAACGCATAGAAACAGCTTTTAGAATACTACGTTTTGATAATGCCAAACAAGGATAATAGCTGTGATAAATTGGACAGCTTATCAATGGGAATACCTATATTATTCTCCAGCTACTTCTCCAAGGTTTTTGCACAATAACCTCAGACACTTTAACAAAGATTTTCTAATTATCTCAAGTTAGAGTAACCTTGGAAAGATTCATGTTGAACATAAAAAATTATTTAACTGCTACTAACTCAGCCCTAGACTTGAGGAACAAAGTTTAGAATTCTAAAATCAATAGTTTCAAATTGGGCTGGTAATATTAACTTCAGTAAAGAAAAATTTTGAGCTTCCTCACTTGTTTCAATGCTAACCTTTCCCACAAGACTGCTCCTTTTCCCTGAATTAGGTTAATTATAGGTAATAAAAATAGCTTTTCGTTTGCTCTGTGCCGGCAAAATGGGTTTTATGAACTGCTTTGTAGAAGGCAAGACAGTTTTTAAGATAAGATCAGGTTGAATTTAAACTTACAAGTGAAAACTCCATTTTCCTACCCTCCAATACTCTGAACAACAATAGATAAAAATCACCTAGAACAAGATGAACCATGAAATGTTATTTAACAGTTACCTAAAGAAGGCCTTGGTCTGCACAACCCAAATATGTATCAAACAAGATATAGTGGTATTCAAAATGCATCAGTATCAACATTACTTATCAAAAATGGAAATTCTTGGATCCCCACCCCAGATCTAATGAATAATTGGATGAATGATTGGGGCCCAACAATCTGTGTTAATTTAATCAATCATCCAGGTAATTTACTGCATGTTCAAATTTAAGAATCAATGAGGCATGGGCTGGGGTTGTAGCCCAGTAGTACAGAGCTTGCCTAGCATGTGTGAGGAACTGGGTTTGATCCTCATCACTACATAAAAATAAATAAATAGCCCAGCCCAGTGGCTCAAGCCTGTAATCCCAGCACTTAGGGAGGCTGAGACAGGAGAATCGCGAGTTCAAAGCCAGCCTCAGCAATGGCAAGGCACTAAGCAACTCAATGAGACCCTGTCTCTACATAAAACACAAAATAGGGCTGGGGATGTGGCTCAGTTGTCGAGTGCCCCTGAGTTCAATCCCCAGTACCAAAGGTGGGGGGGGGGAGAGAAATGAAAATAAAGGCATTGTGTCCATCTACAACTTAAAAAAAAATCAACAAGGCAGGCCGGGCATGGTGGTGCATGTCTGTTGAGGTTTAGGAGGCTGAGATAGGGGAATTGAAAGTTCAAAGCCAGCCTTAGCAACTTAGCAAGATCCTCTAAATAAATATAAAAAAGGGTTAGGAATGTGGCTGAGTGGTAAAGCACCCCTGGGTTCAATCCCTGGTACCCGCCCCCCCCCCCAAAAAAAAGAATCAATGAAGCAGAAGTACTTAGGTGTTTTTTTCTTTGTTTTGGTACCGGGGACTGAACTCAGGGCCCTCAAACACTGAGCCACACCCCCAGCCCTATTTTGTGTTTTATTTAGAGACAGGGTCTCACTGAGTTGCTCAGTGCCTTGCTATTGCTTAAGCTGGCTTGGGACTTGTGATCCTCCTGCCTCAGCCTTCTAAGTCATTGAGATTACAGGTGTGCACCACAGTGCCTGGCAGAAGTACTTAGGCTCTTGATGTAAGGAAGCCAATGTATACTTGTATGTGGCAGAGAAGAGAGAAAATGATGATTGACAAAAAGCATTATTAGCAGGGCGCGGTAGCTCAAGCCTGTAATCCCAGCACTTTGGGAGGCTGAGACAGGAGAATCGCAAGTTCAAACCCAGCCTCAGCAATGGTGAGGTGCTAAGCAACTCAGTGTTTATGACTCTACATAAAACACAAAATAGGGCTGGGGATGTGGCTCAGTGGTCAAGTACCCCTGAGTTCAATCCCCAGTACCAAAAAAAAAAAAAAAATCACTATTATTGTTATTATTATTTTCAATATTGAGATTGAACGCAGGGGCACTTTACTACTGACCTGCATTTCCAATCCTTTTTGTCTATTTTAAGACAGAGTCTTGTTAAATTGCCCAGGCTGGCCTTGAACGTGCACTCCTCATGCCTCAGCCTCCCAAATTGCTGGGATTACAGGCCTGCACCACTGTGCCCAGCTCCAACAGCAATTTAACAACTTTTTCTGTCATACATTCTGTTGTCATTTTCTGGACTACTAATAGCAAGACGTTATGAATGAATCATAGGCCCATGACAGAAGGAACTGAGAAGTGCTGTTTAGGTTTTACATAATTATGTCTTCTCTTCCTTCAAGTACTTTAAAATTCTTCTTCCTATTCTTCTTTTTTAATAAAAACACCTTTATAGTTTTACTTTCCCTATCAGTCCTTTGCCTTTCCTATGGAAGAGTTAAGTTTTTTCCAAAGAAGTATAAAGTTTATAAAGTTTCAGTCATTGCTATGACCTAGTTTGGGGAATGTAGAAAATAGGTTATATAAAAATTTTCCCGAGCAATCAAAAGCATATTCAACATCTACCTGAGATACAACATTGTCTTGTTAGGGGATAGATCAGTGTCTTTTCCTTCAAGTGCCTTGATGTGGAGATTCAAACTGCTAAACTATAGTCCTTTTGCTTAAGACAGTGTTTCACTTGTGCTTTGGCTCTGACTTCCTCCACCACTTTTGGCAACATTTTAAGTTCATAGTTGAGTTTCAGAATCTTGTTTTACTTCTTTCTTCAAAGTGTGACTATTCAGACAGATTCTAGCTTAACAGTACCAATTAAATGGTAATTTTCTGGAATATTCTTTAAAGTAAGTGTAGGTGTAAACTCCACAGCATTTTTAACTTGAGCTCTCACATCGTGCTATTCTTTGACCTTATGGCTTCCAGAAGCTGAGTTCTCCCTGTTTATCCAAATTCCATAACATGGTAAACAGATTTTTTAATAAATAAAAATAACCATCTGATAATAGTTAAGATGCTCTATACAAAGATATACTTCATTTATCTAGATTATGAAATTATTCAAATTCCTCAACCAAAGCAAATGTATCCAACTTTCTCAATGAGTGAAGAGAACCAGGTATTACACAAAACAGTCATTTATAGGAGACAATCAGGGAATTACTTTTTGCACAGTCAGTGTTAAAAAAATAATCTGTATGATTCCTCAGCATTTTTTGTTGTGACGCTCCATTAATTTTATTGTCGACCTATGAGTGTTACTCAAAACTCCTCAGTATTTTTCACCTTTATTCATACAAAGGATGCAGACAACTTGTTCATGATGAAATGTGCTAGTATTGTTTAGGAAATGTCTTATGCTTTGCTAGTCCATGACTTATGCCACAGACATTCATTCAATGAGGACGACAAAAACAAAACAAAATAGTGAGCTACAGCAGTATCAAGACTCAATGTATAGCCGGGCGTGGTGGCGCATGCTTGTAATCCCAGCACTTTGGGAGGCTGAGACAGGAGAATGCAAGTTCAAAGCCAGCCTCAGCAAAAGACGAGGTGCTAATAAGCAACTCAGTGAGACCCTGTCTCTACATAAAACACAAAATAGGCTGGGGGTGTGGCTCAGTGGTAGAGTATCCCTGATACAAAAAAAAAAACAAAAAAGTGTACACTAATTATATTTTAATTTACAAAAGAAAACAGATTCCCCCATCCTGAATTTAGTCGTCACCCAGTAGAATTAGACAGCTATGAAAACAAACAAATGACAGATATGACAGAGGCTGCAGTTTTAGGAGGCAGGGGGCAAGGGAAGGAGGCTTGGCTGATTTTGCCTGGCTGGGGTGCTGGGGCATCGAGCATGGGGCATGGAAAGGGAAGCACTCCAGAAAGATTCTGATGCTACCACTGAGGCCTCAGCATGGAGTGTGCGCTCCCAGGTAGATTGTTGGCAGTTGAGGGGCAATGGTAGAAGGCAGCATTTGCTTTTTTAAATATTACTTTGTTCCAAAATTATTTAAGACAGGGCTTCCTCAATAAATAGGTGAGACTCCTACACTTTTCTCAATTTATTCCTGCTAAATATGAGTTGGTCACTTCAACTCAACAGATAAGACTGCATTAAACCATGATGAAAATGCCAGGGAGGAAAAGAACAGTTTCATGGTCAGGAACTTTGGTAAAGAGCAGGAATAAAAGTACTTTCTGATGGATGTATCTTATTAATGTTCATTTTCTCTACTTGCAAAGTTGGTGGCATCATTTTTGCCACTTCAGCTGTTTGCCCAACAGTGGAGCTGACAGGTGCACAAATAAAGATGAGATGCTAACACAGAAATGTAATGTCCTTCAGTTTACTTTATAGGACTTCGTGGTGAAATGGGAGAGGAGGGACCCTAGTCATAACTGTACATGGAGTTACTAACTACATGGAATGGTCTTACATACGGATAAAAATGATCACTGCAGTAGTTAAAAATATATTCACAAATTGCAATTTTTCCTTCACTGAAAACTGGATCAAGTCACCAAGCTCCTCAAATCATAATCTTATCTTTGTCTAGTAGCTCTGACCCAGATTGACAAAACATAAAATAGGGTAATTATTCATGTTGTGAAAGGATCTATTATACAAAAACAAAACAGCTTAAAACTTAGCACAAGAAAGTTTCCTTTCAATCCTCAAGTTCTTCATTACATTTAAAATGTGATTCCATGGCCCAAAAAGGACTTGAAACCATGTTTATGTTTTTGTGTAAAATAACCTGCACAATTAAGGTTAACTGTTAATGTGTGTCAATTAATCAGTTTTTGTAATCCAGTGCAGAAAATAGCAGACATTTCACCTTCTACACAAGATAGTGGAAAAAGTTTCTTGCCAGATTGTCTTATAGCAAGAACAAGGATCATCCCCAGACTTCCCCTTACTTACTATGCTAAGGAATTTGGAATGGAATATATATACCCATGGTATATTTTGTTTTGGAACATCATATTATTTCATTTGGCAATGGATAAAGTTTGTTTGACCTAATTATCAAAATTATTACCTGGTTTTGAATAAAGATTGATCAGTGGCTCAGAAACATGTTGGGTTTCAAGAATGATTTAGCCTAAGATTTAAAAGATTTCTGTGGAAAACAGTCACTAATTTAGAGATAATTACAGCTAGTAATAATTTGATCTATTTATAATATTACTCTGACAGTTAATTTCATATTCCTACATCATACTCCGCCCGGCCACCCAGTACTATTTGCTCTTACTACAAGAAAGCACCCATTAGTATATAAGGCAAATGGCAAGGTGTTGGAAACAAACAAACATTAGTACTTCTGGGTTCTTTTCCCATCCTTTCTTTTTCTCCTCCTACCTCTCCTTTTTGCAGTCCTGGGGATCACACTCAAGGGCCTCCCACACGCTAGGCAAGCACTATATCACTGAACCATATCCCCAGCCCAAAAATGTTCTCTTTTGTTCAGCACATGTTTTTCCCAAATAAGTAGTATGTGTTCTATTAAAAGGGATCTATTTTATTTCCCCTTGAATATAAGGGAAGCTAAGACCAATGCTCTTCAAGACAGGAAAATTTCTACTGAAGAACCAAGCTGGCTGTTACCAGATAGCTGCCCTAGACCTCTTTCAGATACTTCTGGGATCCGGTCTTCTCACAGATCTTCAGACTTTGCTTCCTGATACTTGCTCAGTGTCAGAACTCCTGACCTAGACTTTTGGCCTGTTTTCCTGCAGGCTTCTGCAGCTGGATTAGGGTCTGAATTAACCTTGCCAGGAGTTTGGCCTAGTGGTATCTGCAAATTGTCTTCACCTTCACCTACTCACACCTGAGGTCAAGTGTGCACCCACAGACCAGCCTACACTCTGGCTGTGTGCCAGACACAGAGTTTCCTCCATATTTTAGCATTTAAAAATCTCTATGATTAAAATGTTCCCTTACTGGAGAGTCTTACTGCTCTTACTTCAGCTAATTTGTAGTGTGTAACTATCCCATAAAGATCCATAAAAACAAAATGAAAAATTTTAATTCTTATGTATTTATAGAAAAGTATGTAATATTTAAGGCAAGGATTAACAAAGTGGTAGAATCAAAGGCTCTGGATTTCTTCTAGTTTTGCTCAACTCTTAAGCACACAATTAAGTAATAACTACATAAGCTAGTTTTGCAAACTCCAAAACTGGGTGGTGGTGGTGGGGGGATGGTTAGCTGGAAAAAATTGTCTTCCCCCTAGCAATTATCTTTAAAGTGTGGTGGGTAAGCCGGGTGCGGTGGCATACGCCTGTAATCCCAGCACTTTGGGAGGCTGAGACAGGAGGATCGTGAGTTCAAAGCCAGACTCAGCAACAGCGAGGTGCTAAGCAACTCAGTGAGACCTTGTCTCTACATAAAACACAAAACAGGGCCAGCGATGTGGCTCAGTGGTTGAGTGCCCCTGAGTTCAATCCCCAGTAACACAAAAACAAAATTAAAAAAAATAAAGTGTGGTGAGTAAACCCTTTAACCAAATTATAAAGAACTTTTACTGTTGGGGCAGGGAATGTAGCTCAGTGGTAGAAGCACATGTCTAGTATGTGCAGGACCCTTAATTCAATCCCCAGAAACACACACATGAAAGCACTGTACTGTTCCTGAACAGTGAAAATTCAAACACTTTTTTTTTATGGGAATGTAGTTAATTGTCACATTAATTCATTACAAGCCACCACAGTGTTCTTATTTGCCTACAAAGTAGAAATAGTCTATACATAGTTTCACCTGTGCTCTTACTCCTTAAAGTAGAGGGTATTAATGTTATTTTGTGTATAATCTGTATACTAAGATAATCCATACAAAGCTGGGCAAATAAAATTTGTGTGTGGGGGTGTGGTTACCAGAGATTGAACTCAGGGGCACTCAACCACTGGGCCACATCCCCAGCCCTATTTTGTGTTTTATGTAGAGACAGGGTTTCACTGAGTTGCTTAGCACCTCCCTTTTGCTGAGGCAGGCTTTGAACTTGTGATCCTCCTGCCTCCGCCTCCCAACCTGCTGAGATTACAGGTAAATAAAATTTTTAAAACTGAGAAAAATTTAAAATGTTAGATATACACTAACTAAAGAGATGGAGCTCAGTAGTAGAGTGGCAGAGTACTTGCCTACCATGAGCAAGGCCCTGGTTTTAATCCCCAGCACTGCAAAGATTTTTTTTTCCTTGGGGATTGAACCCAGGGGCACTTTATCACTAAGCCACATCCCCAGCACTTTTTAGTATTTTTATTGAGATATAACGTGTCGCTGAGTTGCTTAGAGCCTTGCTAAATTGCTGAGGCTGGCTTTGAACTCCCAATCCTCCTATCTTGGCCTCCCAAACTGCTGGGATTATAGGCTTGTGCCACTGCGCCCGTCTCTCTCTCCTCCCCTAATTTTGAATAGTGAACTGTCCAGTTAATCATGTCAGTATCTGCTTCACCCTTCTTCTAATTCCAGTCACACCTAGGGCTTAGTTCATTACCTGCTTTTTCTTCATCACTCCTGCCCACAGAGATCCCATCTTCCCATAGAGTATAGTGTCTCTACTGATGACTTCATTTTCATCTTCAGCCCTAAAGGCTAACATACATCTTTTTAGGTTTATTTGGAGGATGGGTGGGTACTGAGCATCAAATCCAGGGGCACTTTACCACTGAGCTACAACTCTAGCCCTTTTGGTTTCTCTTGTTTTTGTTTGTTTTTGAGATGTCTTACCAAATTGCTCAGACTGGTCTTGAACTTGTAATCATCCTGCCTCAGTCTCCTGAGTACCTGGGATTACAGGGGTGCACTACACTTTTCAGTTTCTTTTTACCTTTTTTTAATCCAGGGATTGAAACCAGGGACACTTAACCACTAAGCCACATTCCCAGCCCTTTTTATTTTTTAAAATTTTGAGACAGGGTCTTGCTAAATTGCTGAGGGCCTCACTAAATTGCTGAGGCTGGCTTTGAATTTGAAGATCCTCTTGCCTCAGCCTCCTGGGATTACAGGCATGTGCCACTGCGCCCAGGTTTCAGGTTCTTTTTCTTCTTTTATTTTGTTTTTCAGTGCTAGTGATCAAACCAAGGGCCTCACATGTGCTAGGCAAACACTATACCACTGACCCATATCCCCAGTTGTCTTTTCAGTTTTTTTTTGTTTTTTGTTTTTTGTACATGGACACAATGTCTTTATTTATTTTTATGTGGTGCTGAGGATCGAACCCAGTGCCTCAAATGTGAGGCGAGAACTCTACCACTGAGCTACAATCCCAGCCCCGTCTTTTCAGTTAATGTACTCATCTTGAACATCACTGTTCAAAATATGCCTAAAACAGGACTGATATTTTATTCTGAATTTCATTATTTTTTCAAATAAACCTTTTATTTTAGAAAAGGTCTAAACTTCATTTAGACTCACATAAAATTTCAAAGACAGTACAGAAAGTTCTTACAAATTTTTTCAGTTTTCTCTCTTTGGTTTGTTTGTTTTGGTACTAGGGATCGAACCCATTGGTGCTTACCACTGTGCTACATCCATGGCCTTTGGGGGGGGGGGGTGATGCTAGAGATTGAACCCAGGTCTCACGCAGGCTAGGCAAGTGTTTTACCACTGAGCTATATGCTACATCCCCAGCATCCCTGTCCTTTTTATTTATTTATTTTTTTCTTTAAATATTTATTTTTTAGTTGTAGGTGGACAGCATATCTTTATTTTATTTTTATGTGGTGCTGAGGATCGAACCCAGTGCCTCACACATGCCAGGCGAGCACGCTACCACTGCGCTAAAACCCCAGCCCCCCTGTCCTTTTTATTTTGAGACAGTGTCTCAATAAATTGCTGAGGGTCTTGCTAAATTACTGAGGCTGGCTTCAAACTTGCAATCTTCCTGCACAGCTAGGATACAGATGATAGGCCATGCCCTGTTTGTTTTCCCTATTGTAAACTTAACATTATTATGTCATATAATTTGCCACAACTAAAGAAATGACAATAATACACACTTTATTCAGGTTTTACTAAGTATTTTACTACACTTTAGATGGCTAATTTTGCATGCCAACTTGACTGGGCCACAGGATACTCAGACATTTGGTCAAACATTGCTCTGGATGTCTATAATGGTGTTTCTGGATGAGATTAACATTGATAACAAAGTAAAGCACTACCCTCTTTCATTGTCAGTGGGTTCATTGCAATCAGCTGAAGACCTGAACTGAACAAAAATGCTTACTCCCCTAACCATGTCTCCATTAAGACAGAATTTCCTCCTGCCTAACTGCTTTGAAACAGATCTTGAGCTCAGGTTTTTCCCTACTTTCAAATTTTAACTGGAACACCAATTCCTGGGTCTTGAGTCTGCCTGCATTTGGACTAGAACTACAGTACTGGCTCTCCTGCAGCTTGGTGACTGCAGATCTTGGGACTGCTGGCCTCCACAACAGCATAAGACAATTCCTACTAATAAATCTCTATTTATCTACATACTGACCTCTACATATGTCCTATTAGTTCAACTTCTCTGGAGAACCCTAACACACTAGGGAAAATAGTAGTTTTTTTAAAATATTTTTTTAGTTGTAGATGCATGCAATATCTTTATTCTGTTTATTTATTTTTATGTGATGCTGAGGATTGAACCCAGTGACTCATACATGCATGGCAAGTGCTCTACCACTGAGCTACGGTCCCGGCCCCAATAGTAGGTATTTTATTTAGCTTTTTTCTGTAACATCGAAAAGAAAAAATAGTGTCATCTAGTGCTATCTAATGTTCCTTTCATGTTTCAGGACCCCATCCAGGATTTAGTCACCATGTCTTCTTATTCTTCTTGTTCCTGATGACCTTAACAGTTTTGAGGAAGTGTAAAAAAGTATTTTTTAGACTGTCCCTAAGTTGGTTTGTGTAATATTTTTCTCACAGATGACAGGATTTGGAGGGGAGATCACAGAGGCAAAGTGCCATCCTCAGTACATCACATCAGGGGTATACATGCTATGAACACAACCTCACTGATGGTGTCAACTCAAACTGAAGTGGTGCTTGCCAGGTCTCAACACTAAACTCTTTCCAGTTCTATTCTTCAGAAACCATTTACTGAGCTCAGCCCATACTCAAGGGGGCCACAGGGAATGACGCTCTACCTCCTAGAGCTCCATTATTTGATTCTGCTGTATAGAAGATTTGTCACTCCTGTCCCACCTATTTATTGAACATGTATTTATTTATTTTTTTTTTAAATATTTATTTATTTTTTTAGTTGCAGGTGGACAGAATATCTTTATTTTATTTTTATGTGGTGCTGAGGATCGAACCCAGTGCCTCCCGCGTGCTAGGCGAGCACGCTACCACTGCACCACAATCCCAGCCCCCGAACATGTATTTATTAGGGCTTATTTTTTTATTCCATTTTTCCTATATGTTCCATATTATAATCCCTTTATAAGCTTTCCATAGTCATCTTTTTGTGTGTGTGTATTCAGCTTTAATCAATCTTGTTTTCTTCTGTTATTAACTGTCATTCATACAGCTCTCATTTTCTAAATGATTAACTTCTGCATGAGCCTATTCCCTCCCTCCATGTCTTGTTCTGCTTCAATCTGCCTTTCACATCACACAATAATACTATTAATGTTCCTAGAGTTTCACAAGTATGATTTTAGAAGAGTTATAGAGTATTCCCAACCCTACAAACACACCTAGAATGTAGAAATTGCATAAATACTTGTAGATACACCAAAAATTATTTCCACAAGTTTAGTCTCTATGCTATGAAAATAAAAACACCCTACAGAAAATTAAACAATAGAAACATTTAATGTCAGTTATTGTAAACCTATCATTTCCCTAAGATGTGAATGAAATATATAGTATATGTAACCATGTGAAGAATGTAAACATAAAAGAAGAAAATGTTTAAGGTGTTACAAAAGTATAAGATAAGAAAAAGGAAAATGTTTCGATCCAGAAAAATAATCTAAAGAAGTCTTTCAAACCACTTTACGGGTTTTTGTTTTGTTTCTGGTACCAGGGATTGAACCCAGGGGCATTTAGCCACTGAACCATATCCCCAGCCCTTTTTTATATTATATTTAGAGACAAGCGTCTTGCTGAGGAATTTAGGGACTCTCCAAATTGCTGAGGCTGGCTTTGAACTTGCAATCCTCCTGCCTCAGCCTCTCAAGCTGCTGGGCTTATTATAGGTGTGCACCACTGTGCCCAGCCAGTGGTCTCTTAAAATCTGGTGTTTCTGAATTTTCTTTTTTTTTCTTTTTTTTTAATTTTTTTTAGTTATAGATGGATACAATATCTTTATTTTATTTTTATGTGGTGCTGAGGATTGAACCCGGAGCCTCACACATGTAAGGCAAGTGCTCTACCACTGAGCCACAATCCCAGCCCCTGTTTCTGAATTTTCTGTAGGAGAAAATTTTGTTGAAAATTATGTATCCTATACTATCAGGATCTGATTTCGTCTTCTGGCCTATAAGTAGGGGATACTGTGGTACAGCTTTTTCAACTATTTACATATAAAATAAGGATAAGTAAGTTGGTGGTGGGAGTAGTAAGTGAGAGGAACAGACTTTCCTTTTTTGGGTTCTTTTTTTTTTTTGGTACCAAGGATTGAACTCAGAGAGACTCAACCACTGAGCCACATCCCCAGCCCTATTTTGTGTTTTATGTAGAGACAGGATCTCAATGAGTTGCTTAGCACCTCACTGTTGTTGAGGCTGGCTTTGAACTTGCGATTCTCCTGTCTCAGCCTCCCAAAGTGCTGGGATTACAGGCGTGAGCCACGGCACCTGGCTGAGAGGAACATACTTACTTGTAGAGCAAATAAAGTGTGAATTCCCCAAATGCTACTTACTCTTCTTTGTTTTTGTGAATAACATTTTTTTCTGAGTAAAAAAGATTAAAAGTATTTTTAATATATAAACATATCATTGTATAAAGGTAAAAAATGGTCTAAACCAGCAGAACACCAAAGCTGGGCATGGAGATGCACACCTGTAAACCCAGCAACTCAGGAGGTTGAGGCAAGAGGACCTCAAGTCCAAGAACAGCCTTGGCAATTTAGTGAGATCCTGTCTCAAAAGAAAATTTTATATATATATATATATATATATATATATAAATTATATGTATATTTAAATATATACAAATAAATAATGGTACTTGGGATTAAACTCAGGGGCACTTGACCACTGAGCCACAGCCCAGCCCTATTTTTTGTATTTTACTTAGAGACATTGCTGAAGTGGGCTTTAAACATGTGATCCTCCTGTTTCAGCCTCCTGAGCCACTGGGATTACAGATGTACACCACCACCCCTGGCTCAAAAGAAAATAAAAAGGGCTGGGGTGTGACTCAGTGGTAGAGACATTCTGGGTTCAATTCTCAGCATTTGGGGAAAAAAATCCTCAAAATACCAAAACTTTGGGCTGGGA